>JAJMHH010000012.1:0-69461 GCA_030582955.1 Osmozyma tolerans
AAAAAAAAAAAAAAAGGACAAAAATAGCAAAACAATGTGTCTAGTGCATTTTGCAGGAGATTCTGTTGCACTAGGTAGGGGGTACAATTTGCAGTAATTATTTCTGAAACAAAGGCGCTGCGAGATATGTTTCAGGGTGGCTGCGAAAACAGGGACCCTCACAATATAAAAGATTCCCTCGATAATCAAGCTCCTCCCTTTTTTTAAAAGACACTTTTTCCTAGTAACTTTATACTAATTTTTATATTAATTCGTCATGTACACGTATTCCCGGTACGGCACGAGGGTGATGGAACCCACAGCCAATAAACCAATTAAACAAGAAGCAAAAGAACCAAAAGACCCCAAAGAAAAACGCAAAAAATCTAAACAAAATGATACAAAGCCAGTTTCTTACGATAATGACTACTCCAACCAATTCGTACACAATCGGGCCATGTCGACACAATTTATAAGAAACGTCAATAACCCAACAGTTGGATACCCGAAACTTCAAAGATTAAAGGAGTTGAAACTGAAGCAAGTGGCAAACCATGCTACAAAGCCATATGGAGTTAGAGCAGGAGGCAGGGAGATTGTTCCGCTCTTAAATAAATGGGTTAATGATTACGGGCTCCAATTCGACGTGATCATGATTGGGGCATTGGTGGAAAACCAATTCATGTTGCCGCTTCTAGAGCTGTTACCGCTTTATAAGTTATGCTCGAAGCCAGGATTCCTTTTCATTTGGACAACCACAGCCAACATTAAGCAACTAGGCGGGTTGCTCAACGGGGATAAATGGAACAAGAAGTTCCGGCGGTCAGAAGAATTGGTGTTTGTTCCTGTTGATGAGAACAGCCCATACTTTCCAGGAAGAACCAATGATGGCTTCTATAACAACGACACTGGCAATGGAAACGGCGATTCGCTCTTCCGGAGAACCCAATGGCACTGCTGGATGTGTATCACCGGCACAGTGAGACGGTCCACGGACGCAGACCTCATTCATTGCAATGTTGATACCGATTTGCAAATGGTACGGAACAACCCGTCCAAAGGCGAGTGTAACAACGCCGTTCCATCGCAGATATATAAGGTTGCAGAGAACTTTTCCAATCATAACCGGCGATTACACATTGTTCCGTGCAAGACAGGATACAAGTTACCGGTACGGTTGAGAAAAGGATGGGTCATTGTACTGCCCGATGTTCTTGTGGACAACTTTGATCCTGTGGAGTACGAGACGCAACTACGAGAGAAACTGATGACGAAGAACAAGTCTATGAATAGCGGAGGCAACCAAAGACATGTCACGCAATATTTGGTGCCCCAGAGCAACGAGATCGAGAACTTGAGGCCCAAGAGTCCAGTTTAAGGTATTACATTGGTGACTTGTTGTTAGTATTTTTGTCAATACAGGTTGTTTCAGAAGATTGATTGTTGGATAGGAAAAGTTCTCAGCATCGCAAGGCTCTGAGTGAGCTGAGTTAAGTTTTTCATCATAACAACTGGGACAGACATACTTGGATGGTTGTGATTTATGAAACTATTGAAGATTCAGAACTAGAAGTTTATCTGGTTTGAAGGCTTCTTTTTTTTTTTTGAAAGTTTTTTGATTTGAACTTGTGCTTATGTGCAGGGAAGCGGGTAACGAGGATTGTGCGAAGACGGGGAGGGCTACTCCACCTCGGAAAAAAACGGGAATCTCGGGCTAAACCGCGCGTTTTCCAGGTTGCAAAACGCCGAGGATGAATTTATCTATTCATAGGAGCCAGAGAATTACAGATTGTGTAATATTCTGCATTATGGATTGGAGTATGATGCAGGATATTAATTTGGAACACCCCGGAGAAAAATTTATAGGAGACGACAAGAATGCGAAAAGTGAGATTTGATTTGAGTCGACCAACTTTCGGCACCGAATTTCATCTCCTAAATCCGGCTTCACATGGTTGCAACTACCGGCAATGGATTTTATATCCGCGTCGTTTTTTCGAAGGGCAACTATTCCGTGTGGCTTTCTTTTTGTTTTTCTTTAATCTCTTTATATTTCTTTTCTTTTCCGAGTCATGCACATTTTCAAGTGGGGAAGGTGGTTTGTTCTGAAGGAGACCCATTGTTCAAAGCCTAAGATGTTGACATCGGCTAGAACTCCGAGAGAATCCCCTAAGATAATACTATATAATATAAACGCAGAACATACAGACTATAAAAAGGATATTTAAAAATAAGAATATCAAAATAAAATAGAATAAATAAGTACAGGAGAAGAATCAAGAAATCAATCTCATCTAGTACAGTTTAAAGGCCTTATCTCCTGAGTAGATTCGTCCCCACAAAAACAGAAAAGAAAGAAAAAAAAATCAAAAAAATAGCGCCAAAAACCTTGTGGCTTGCATATCCGCGCTACGCAATTGGCTTCTCCCTTTACTAATTTTCTCTATGCATCTACCCCAGGCCTTCCCCCACCTAAAAAAAAAATAAAAAAATATTCAAGTAGTATAAATACCTCAAATCCCCCAGTTTTTTTTGTGGTCCTGTTCGGACCACACTTTTTCTTTGTACCATTTATTCATTTTTTTGCACAATGTCCAAAATCACAGTCAAGAATCCCGTCGTCGATATGGACGGCGATGAAATGACCCGCATCATTTGGCAATTCATTAAGGATAAGCTCATCTTCCCTTACCTCGATATCGACCTCAAATACTACGACTTGGGTATCTTGTATAGGGATGAAACCGAGGATAAGGTCACTACAGATGCTGCAAAGGCTATTTTGGATTACGGTGTCGGCGTTAAGTGTGCCACTATTACCCCAGATGAGGCCCGTGTTAAGGAGTTCAACTTGAAGAAAATGTGGCTCTCCCCTAATGGTACCTTGAGAAACATCCTCGGTGGTACCGTGTTCCGTGAACCCATTGTCATTGATAACATCCCCCGTGTGGTGCCCTCTTGGGAAAAACCAATCATCATCGGTAGACACGCCTTTGGTGACCAATATAAGGCCACCGACATTGTCGTGCCAAAGGCCGGCACTTTACAGCTCGTGTACAAGCCCGACGATGGCTCCGCCGAGCAGGTTCACGATGTCTACCACTACAACGGTGGCGGTGTGGCCATGGCCATGTACAACACCGACCAGTCCATCACAGACTTTGCCGAGTCGTCCTTCAAGCTCGCCTTGGACAGGAAATTGAACCTCTTCTCTACCACCAAGAACACCATTCTCAAAAAGTACGACGGCCGCTTCAAGGACATCTTTGAGGAGTTGTATGAAAAGAAATACAAGAAGGACTTTGACGCCGCAGGTATTTGGTTCGAGCACCGCTTGATCGATGATATGGTGGCACAGATGTTGAAGTCAAAGGGTGGCTACATCATTGCCATGAAGAACTATGATGGTGATGTTCAATCGGACATTGTTGCCCAAGGCTTTGGCTCCTTGGGACTCATGACCTCTGTGTTGATGACCCCTGACGGAAAAGCATTTGAGGCCGAGGCTGCTCACGGCACCGTCACCAGACACTTCAGACAACACCAGCAGGGCAAAGAGACCTCCACCAACTCCATTGCATCGATCTTTGCCTGGACCAGAGGTCTCATACAGAGAGGTAAATTGGACAACACTCCAGATGTTGTTACTTTTGGCGAGAACCTCGAGAAGGCCGTCATCGACACTGTTTACATCGACAACATCATGACTAAGGACTTGGCCTTGACTCAAGGTAAGACGGACAGATCTTCATACGTGACCACCGAAGAGTTTATCGATGCGGTCAAGACCAGGTTGGATAAGAACTTGGCCCAAGCATTGAAGAAGTAAGTAAATCAATAGCAGAGGTGCGGAGTACAAGTGTGCGTGTAAACTAGGGATGTATTCGAGATGTACTGGAGATGTACTGGAGATGACATAGGGAAATGCGGAGGGAGATGTTCTATCACGTGACGCACCAATGTAGTGAAAATGGCTCCCATGAACAAAGAAACAATCAAAATGAATGTTGGATCGATTTTGAATGGCGAGCTGCAACTGGACAAGACGCGGCCAGATGAAAGTCCTGTTTCCGAGGAGGCCAAGCCTTCGGTTTCTACGCATCAGAGGCACCTGATTAACAATCTTCTCAACGATCCAGCTCCACAGAAATCCGAAGCTGAATCCACGGCTATGGACAGGCAAAAGACGGCCAGTGATGTTAAAGATCTTGAAGATGAGCTAACAAGGGCAGTTGAAGAATTTGACGATAAACTGGAAAGTTCAGCAAGTCCAAAGAGTCCAAACCAAAAGGCAAGTCCAAAGCAGAAATCAAGTCCAAAAGGAAGACGCAGTCCCAAGCAGAGTCCCAAGCAGAGTCCGAAGGATAGTTCCAATGGAAATAAAGAAGGCAACCGTGGATCGTCGGTGGTGGATGAAAAGGAGATTGCCACCATCAATAAGCTTAAAGCCAAAAGTAAAGGACGCAAACCTACACGGTATAAAACACCTCCAATTTGGGCACAAGAATGGGTTCCTCAAGGTGGACACAGGAATGGTGGCGGCGGTGGAAACGGGCCCGGAGCAGAACGGGCTTTACATGGGTACGCGGATGCCCGGGCCGCTGCGGAAGCTGGTGGTAATGGAGGACCAGGCAGTGTTCTTTCGGAAAAGCACGTGTTTGACCGGTCGCTGGCGTTCTCTGCTGACTTGGAGTGCTCTATTACTGGGGTGATTCCACCACCGTCAGTGGTTCGTACGGTAGCGGAGTGGATCTATGCGAATTTCGTGGAAATCTCACTTGAAAACCGGAGACATGTGGAGTTGGAGCTCAAATTCGGCACGATCATTGCCAAGGCCACGGGCCGCCGGTTGGATATTGGTGTGTCCACAGAATGTATCTATACGCGTCCTGAAGACATTAAGTTTGAGATGGGTGTCCATGAGGTTGGATGGAAGGATATGACCGGGTTCCTTGGGGAGCTTGAGAAGGCATTCCAGGATGACAAGAAACGCAACAACAACAGCAACAGTAAGGGACGCAAGTTTCAAACACTCGAAACTGACGATACTGACCTGTTCTACCAGATTTCCGAGCGAAACGAACATCCACGGAAAGTTCGCATCACCAAGGACAACACACTCGTGCCTCCACGGTATGTGGGAATCGAGAAGAGGCGGATTCTGGACCTTTACATCCACTGTCCTTCATCGATGTACGATCTCCGGTTCTCGTTGCTGTTTGAGTTTCCCGTTGATGAAAATAGCATCGAGCCTACAATGAAAAAGTACAAGCCGGTGATGACCCGAGTCAAGAAGCGGTCTTCGTGGTCTCACGTGCCCACCATCACCAAGTTTGACTTCACCAAGGTTTCTACACCAAAGACGTCACGAAACAAGGCGGGCAAGACGGTGGTAGAAAGCGAGACCACGCATGAAGTGGAGCTTGAAATTGATCCGGTGGAGATTTTCCGGGGTTTCGACAAAATCAGAGACGGTTCCGATACAATACGGTTTGAGGAGTTGGTGGAGGTGTTTTTGAATAACGCACGGTGTCTTAATAATCGTGTGACGAAGTTGGCTTCTAAATAGCTGCTAATAGCTGTTGGCAGCGTAGCTGACGACAGCTGTTTACGACAGCACTGATATAGGGAATACAAGACCAATAATCTAATAATCTAATAGCACTGATAGCACAACACTAATAACACTAATAACACTAAGAACACTAAGAACACTAAGAACACTAAGAACACTAAGAACACTAATAACACTAAGAACACTAAGAACACTAAGAACACTAAGAACACTAAGAACACTAAGAACACTAAGAACACTAAGAACACTAAGAACACTAAGAACACTAAGAACACTAAGAACACTAAGAACACTAAGAACACTAAGAACACTAAGAGCACTATTAGAACCATATAATTCAATATCAACCATAATTACACCGATTACTCTCATACCTTTAAAATTTTTAAAACGCAACATCAATAAGAACATTCATAATCTAGTAGCACTAATAATCTAATAACACTTCAATTTATTATATCTATATAAACATACATATTACTTTATAATATATCTAAATAACTGTTTAATATAGATTTCACTAATGGTTAAAAGCTTCATTAAAATGGTTCGAAATATTTCTTATTATAGCCGATGATTTAAATAAATGTAAAATCAAAAGTGGTTAAGCTTCTTAGTATCGAAGTTATAAACGCTCCAGAGTATTATAAACAATTAGATAGAATTATAAAATTATTACAGCAAATAAATTTCAAGGATGTTATTAACATTTTGGCAAGAACGCATCTTTAGCGAAATGGAGTAGTATGTCGTGGTTATGAATACACCAAAAATAGTGAAAAACGAGAAGTATTCTGCCTGACTCGCAAGACAACGCTAACACTAACACTAATAACACTATTCAAATCAATAATCTAAATATTTGATAAAAAAATAAATATAGCACTTTTAATAACATCCCACAATATTAACAACATTATCTTATCATAATAGTAAAATATTCATTATAAGAAACAAAGATTATTCATCAATAATAGTAAATCAACGCAGAACAAAAGGTAAAGCGAGCAGTTTGTACTTTTCAGACGCGACTGCGAAATTGGTGAAAAAGTGCGATGGAGTGAAAAATAAACGTGTACGGAGGTACTACTATAATCATAGGTTATAGTAAACACTTCTATATAAATCATGGAACAAAAATAAAATTTATAATTGCAATGGAAATAATATTAGAGTAAGCAGACTACAAAATTACATACAGCAGAATAGAAAAGAATAGAACAAATTAGATCAGAATGCAACAGAGAGTACACAGAATGGATCTACATCTATATAGAGGTAACATCGCGACGCGACCCAACAACCAACACCATAATGCTCATCATCGTTGCTTCAACACTAGTGGCATTAGCGGCAGTCTATTTGGTGGTGTACTGGCTCTCCCACAGTCCCCGTGCACCAGTTGCTTCTGAGCTGGTATATACCACCAATAACGGTGGAGCGGCGAGCCCGTTGCCGCCACGGATGGTGCCACATGGAACCAGCGATCCACATGGAACCAGCGATCCAGCGGTGGAGATTTCCGTGGTGGTTCCATGCTACAATGAAACAGGTCGGTTGTGGCGCATGCTCCAGGAGGCAGTGACGTTCTTGGAGGGCCAGTGGCACGGGCAGTATGAGGTGTTGATTGTCGACGACGGCAGCAGCGACGGCACCCCTAGTCGGGCATTGGAATTTGCCGGTGACCTATCCCTTCCGCCTCACGTGGTAAAAGTGGTTCAATTGGCGTCCAATCGTGGTAAAGGCGGTGCGGTCACTCATGGACTCCTCCACGCACTGGGACGGTACTGTCTTTTCGCCGATGCCGATGGTGCTACTAAGTTCAGCGACGTCGAACGGCTTCTAGCGTGGATCCGCAACCAGGACGGTCCAGCGGTGGCAATCGGTCTGCGTGCTCATATGGTCAACTCCGATGCCGTGGTGAAACGTTCATTCGTACGCAACTTCTTGATGTACGGTCTCCACACATTGAACTTTATTTTCGGAATCCGTTCCATTCACGACACTCAATGTGGTTTCAAGCTCTTCAATCGTGGTGCTGTGGAACGCATCTTTCCTCATATGCACACGGAACGGTGGATCTTTGATGTTGAAGTGTTGCTTCTTGCTCAACTTCAAGGAATCCCTGTGGCTGAAATTCCTGTCAACTGGCAAGAGATTGATGGCTCCAAGGTGGACTTGGCCCGTGATTCCGTTCAAATGGCTATTGATCTAGTCATTACTCGTATGGCTTATCTTTTGGGCATTTACACTGTCCGTGATATTCCAAAGAAGCTGCAGTAGCTCATATAATCAATTCTTCCACTATTATAATCACATTATAATCCACAATCTATTCTATATCTATTCTATATCTATTCTATATCTATTCTATATCTATTCTATATCTATTCTATATCTATTCTATATCTATTCTATATCTATTCTATATCTATTCTATATCTATTCTATATCTATTCTATATCTATTCTATATCTATTCTATATCTATTCTATATCTATTCTATATCTATTCGATATCTGAACTTATATGTTTCTATTCTTTTCATGAGATTGTTCAGTTTGTAACTTTTATGTCAGTCTTTAATTCCCATCATACCTCAATCTGTTAGAGTTCTAACCCACAGTTTATTGCAACAGATACTTCCTTTTGTCTTTACTACAAGCCACATCGCCACCTAAAATATTTCAAAGATGATTCAAAATCAAATGTGATCTTCGGCATTCCGTGGAACTCTTTACTGATACATATTATGTTTTGATGAATTTCAAGCGTACAGCAACTTCCGACATTTCTAATTATGGTAAAGGTTAAGGGCACAGACTATAAAGAAAAATGTACTTAATATTGGCAATTTGAAGAATTCTAAGATAAAGGGCTCTCCCTAATGCATCTTAATTTTGTTGAATTCTTGTAAATTCCTGATATTCTGGTGTCTTTGAAATCCTTGAGTTCTCTTTAATTTCTCTGGTCTGTCAGATGTCAACTCAAAAGCCAGATTTTTCATACTTCTTGACTCATCCAAATCTTCCATCATTTCAACATTCTCTAGATGCTCAGTTCATTCCTGACTTCGTTGCTTCTTCTATAACCTATTAGTTTTCAATAATTTATTTCCTCATGTCACGTTCTCAAAGCCCACAATTCCAGCCCTGCAACCCACCTTCAGTTGGTATGATTAGGTATGCTTTGTAGAATCGAGAACTTAAGCAAGTAATTTGTCAATGGAATATTCAGATTGCAATAATGGTGATTATAATTGAGAGTTATGGTTAATAAAGAGACAATAAATAGAAGAGACTTGTACGAAGGCATACTCTAGGGATCGGAAAATATCAATATTTATGTAGGGAAGACATTTTCAAGGTGATATAGAAAGATAGTTTTTATAGGAGGGGAAAAGAACATAATAGAAGAATGTGGAGGTAATTATAGTAATTAGTGTGTGAGGATTGTAATTAGATGAAGATACTACAAGAAAGAGGAGTCAAAAAGTATAGATGAAGTACGAAATAAAAAGTAGAAGTATATTCTAAGAAGTTCACTTTGAGTAGTATGGATTTGACGTTATCTTCACTTGGTATGGGTTAACCGCATGTAAAGTTCAGCATTCTGAATTTCTTTTGCGTCCATGAGATCTTCTCACCGAGTATTCTTACCTCTAATGACGTGGATCTTTGATTGATCTATTATACAGCTCCTCGAAGTATTCAGTTTTGACAATAATAATATATCATTTCTGGATTTGTCAGACATTTCATTTGAAGAATACTGTGGATAACATTCTCTTTATCGGGTCCTTGGAGATCTCCAAAGTTTTGTATTCCTTATTGAATTTTTGAAACACCGGATTTAGGTCCCCATAGTGTAATCATTCTTTGGATTTGATATTGTATCGAATGTCGAATCCTACGGAAAATGCAGATTCTTCAGATCATTGTATGTCAAATCCTTCGGATAATGCAGATTCTTCAGATTTGACATTGTATAAGTATCAAGTCCTCCGGATTCTTCGAATCCTTCAAATTTGAGATTGTATATGTCAAATCCTTCGGGTTCCTCGAACCCTTCAGATTGGAATTTATGTCGAATGTCGAATCCTTCGGATTCTCCATTCTCCATTCTCCATTCTCCGAAACCGGAGACGCGCACACAACCAACCACATGAGGATCTCGGCCTCCCAGAGAAAACGAGTGATTTGGGCATTGACTATAGTGGTGATAGTCAATGTGGTGTATTTTTCTGGGTACAAATCAGAAGGAGAATGGTATTCAGAAGTAACGAGGTTCGTGGACCAATTGGGGACCGCCAGTTACTATGTGGTAGAGAGCAAATGGGCCAAAGAGAAGCTTGGTAAGGAGATTTTGGAATCGGCACCAGCAACACCGGTGGATCTGAAGGAAGTGGTGGCGGAAATTGCAGCACTTCTTCGTAACGACGGCGGTGAAGGCTTATACGCAAACGCCACCGCGGTGGTGACAAGCGAGTATGCGGAACAAGTGCGACAGCAGTTTGTTGAAGAGGCCCGGAAAAACGCCACCCGGGAGTTTCTCCACACTTTGGATTCCAGCTACGCTTTTCTTGAGAACGTTCGGAAGGAATATCTCCAAGATCACGTGAAGGAGGTTGACTCTGTTCGAGGGAACTTTTTGCGTGGTGTTCTTGATGAAGTGGTATTCTCCAATGCCCCGCGGTTGCTAAAACTCACTCGTAGACAAAAGGGCACGGCCATTGGCGGGAACATGTTTCGAGAAGTAGGCCGGCCTACGTACTCACGGGAATTCCTTACACATCGAAGGGTTCTGCTCTCGCAAGAACAAGTGGAAGAGCTTCAACGCACACACGATGGCGTGGTGCAGAAACTAATGGAGCTTCTACCGCTACATCTGGTGTACCGGGGTAGTGGCATCGTGATTAGTGCCAATTCGGTTCATTTGATCGGGGCCATGATGCTCGTGGTTCACCTCCGGCAATTGCGCTCCGAGTTGCCTATTGAGGTTGTGCTTGACTCGCGCAACGACTACAACGTCCATGCTTGTGAGGAGTTTCTCCCACGGTACAATGCATCTTGCGTGGTGACGGAAGACGTGTTGGGCGCAGAAACTTACAGTATGCTTGGAGACGGCGGGTTCCTTCGGAAAAGTGTGGCGTTGCTTGTATCGTCTTTTGATCAGGTGATTGCTCTTGATGCAGACAATTTGCCTACACGGGGGGTGGATTTTTTGCTCACGTCGTCCCCATTTTTGCGTACGCGGTTTATACTTTGGCCCGACGCCTGGCACAAGGGAACTTCTCCCCTATACTACGACATTGCGCGGTTCCGCGTGGGAGAAATCGTCCGTCGCCATGGATGGCCTAACGACGGCGCATTTGCTGATTACATAAGCCACGATCAAGATAAAGAAACAATGTTCCATGATCGTGCTGGGTTACCATCGGGGATCAGCGTTGAGTCGGGCCAGTTGGTGGTTTCCAAACGTCATCATCTCCGCAGTTTGCTTCTTGCCGTATACTACAACGCCAATAGTGACTTCTACTACCCTTTGCTATACCAGGGAGTGTTTGGCTCCGGTGATCGGGAAACGTTTGTTCCGGCTTTGCACGTGATGAACGAACCTTACTATTTGGTGGATGTTCCGCTTTCCATGGTTGGTGTTCAGCGGAGTCGGGTCAATAATCCTCAGGAACGGTACCTTGACGAACTGACGCTTGTGCAGTACGACCCTGTTGACTCTGACAATTTTGCTTTTGTATGGAGTCAATGGCTCCGTGGCCGTGGTCTTGATTCTCGCCTTTATGCTTTCCAGGATAATTCATACTCACAAGGTCTTCTTTCCGAATTCTGGCGCGAAAACCCCAATTTGCAACCACCCCGGCCGTTGTTTCTCCATGTGCACGACCCAAAATTGAACCCCGTATACAACGAGGTTTCCCCGAAAGATTCATACGATTATCGTTCTCGGTATATTCGGCTAGTGGGAGAATTCGACCAGGTGATTGGCTCTCAAGATTGGGAGTTGCGCCTGCACTCGATATTCCGTTGGCTTGTATGCGATGCTTTCGCTGATTCTGCCTACTATTCTGCTTTTGACCTTCTGCGAAAGGACTTGTGCAAGAAAATCCTGGATTACGTTGATGTATTAAGAAAAGATACAAACGATCCCAATGCTTACTCCGATGCTTTCTAGTGCTTGCTGATTACTAGTGCCTTGCTGATTACTATGGATAAATCCATACTTTTGGTGCACGGGTGCAGGTGCCCGGACGGGCCAACTCCGGGTGTCCCTATACTATTCTCCTGCACATTCCCCGGGCACTCCGCGTGGCCCGCCTGCACATCACCACCAGTGACAAATGGTGGTTTGAGGTTTTTTTCCCGAAACCTCTTCTGAACAACCCTTTCTGGCTCCGCAAATGTTGAGATCAAACGTCAGACAATTCCTCAGATTCAACTCATCTAAGGCCGGCCACTACGACGCCGTCGTCATCGGCGGTGGTCCCGGTGGTTACATTCATGCCATCAAGTTGGCCCAGCTCAACTACAAAACCGCTTGTATTGAGTCCCGGGGCGCCCTCGGTGGAACCTGTCTTAATGTTGGCTGCATTCCTTCCAAGTCCCTCTTGAACAACACCCAGTTGTTCCACCAGGTCCAGCATGAGGCTGCCTCCAGAGGCATTGACATCTCTGGTGATGTCAAGATCAACGTTGCCAAGTTGCAAGAAGCCAAGGACAAGGCTGTCAAGGGCTTGACCAGCGGTGTGGAGATGCTTTTCAAGAAGAACGGCGTCACCTACTTGAAGGGCCACGGCTCTTTTGTTGATGACAAGACTGTTGCCGTTAAGCCTATCGATGGCAACGACAAGGAGTACCAGGTTACCGCTGACAACATCACCATCGCCACCGGCTCTGAGCCTACTCCTTTCCCTGGCATCGAGATCGACGAGGAGAGAATCGTTTCCTCCACTGGTGCTTTGGCTTTGAAGGAGGTCCCCAAGAGAATGGCCATCATTGGTGGTGGTATCATTGGTTTGGAGATGGCTTCTGTGTGGTCAAGAGTCGGCTCCGAGGTCACCGTTATCGAGTTCCAGAACGCTGTTGGTGCTGGTATGGACGCTGAGGTGTCCAAGCAGACCCAGCGTTTGTTGGCCAAGCAAGGCTTGAAGTTCAAGTTGGGCACTAAGGTCACCGAGGGTGTCAGAGAAGGCGACGTTGTCAAGATCGCTGTCGAGGACGTCAAGTCCGGCAAGACTGAGAACTTGGAAGCTGACGTTTTGTTGGTTGCTATTGGCAGAAGACCTTTCACCAAGGGCTTGAACCACGAGGCCCTCGGATTGGAGGAAGACAACAAGGGCAGATTGGTGATTGACTCTCAATTCAGAACAGCCAAGCCTCACATCAGAGTTATCGGTGACGTTACCTTCGGTGCCATGTTGGCCCACAAGGCCGAGGAGGAAGGTGTTGCTGCTGCCGAGTACATCAAGCACGGTCACGGCCACGTCAACTACGCCAACATCCCATCTGTGATGTACACACACCCAGAGGTTGCTTGGGTTGGAGCCAACGAGGAGCAATTGAAGAGCGAGGGTATCAAGTACAAGGTGGGTAAGTTCCCATTTGTTGCCAACTCCAGAGCCAAGACCAACTTGGACACTGATGGATTTGTCAAATTCCTTGCTGATGCTGAGACCCAGAGAGTGTTGGGTGTTCACATCATTGGACCTAACGCTGGTGAGATGATTGCTGAAGCTGGTTTGGCTTTGGAATACGGTGCTTCCACTGAGGACATTGCCAGAACATGCCACGCTCACCCTACCTTGTCGGAGGCATTCAAGGAAGCTGCCTTGGCCACCTTCGACAAGCCACTCAATGCTTAGACGAATTAAGTGGGCCTTGCGCGGGCTACAATATATACGAAGAGAAGTGTAAACAGGAATGCATATATATTCATATTTTTTTATACTTTAATTATGTAGTTCATCATCGAGTCACGATAATATAGACGGCGTGGATAATACCAGGAATGTAACCCAAAATAGTCAAGATAACATTGAGTAATAAGGCTCCACAACAACCGCTCTCCAAGAAGACACCCAAAGGTGGAAGAATAATTGCAGCAATAAACTTGAAAATATCAGAATAAGTAAGAGCCATTGGAGAATATGAGAATTGAAGTTGTAAAAAAACAAAAAATCAAGCTTTCAAGGAAAAGTTCTTTATTTATGTGTTTAGTGTTGCTGCGCAGTTTGCTTCGCCTGGGTCACGGAGGAATGCAGGCACATTTTTTCTTCACACGGCGGACTTCTATTTCGGAAAACCGTCTGCACTACGTCTCGGGGTACACATTTGCACTTTATTTATTCAGAGTGTTTTTAGATACACAATTAGATTTATAGATTTATAGATTTATATAGACTTATAATTAAGAATGGGATTAGCAAATGTTTATAAACAAATTGTAAATCACATTGAGGATGATTTTGGAATCGTCGCTGAATTTCTTGGTGATTTCCTGACCTCGTCTACCTTCAGCCGTCTCTATTCGATTTAGATGCTTGCCGCTGCATCCGGCAAGCGTGTCGGCAGAAACAGGCGGGTGCGAACATTTGAGGCGCGCAATGTTGGTCTTGGTAGCAGCAACATAAGGCACGAGCAAGCTTAATGGTCAGCTAAGGAATTTCCTTTGCACGTGTCGGGCATGTGCTGGCTTTGACATTGGCACGTGCTTTGCAAGTGTTGTATCATGGCTGTGCACGTGCACTGCACACATTCAACATGACACGTGCACGTGACCAATGACTCACCAGTAGTCACCTATTACAGTGCCAATTCCACAAGCACCATAATTCACTGGACCATTCACGATAACAGCTGCATTGGCTTTTTGGGCAGTGTGGCCATTGTTGTGTAGTCGTAGTAAAATGCCTTACATGCAGGAACCACAAGGAAAAGTTGATATTCGCAGTGAATCAGAAGAAGAAAAAAAAAAAAAAAAAAAAAAAACCTCCAACGGCCCCCACCACTACAGAATGTCCGACTTGCCCCTCCAGATTCTCCACGCCGTGGATAAGCATAACGGCATCTCCAACACGTTGGAGCTTGATGAGTTCAAGAAGGTTGACGCAAACACATTGCAGTCTTCTTTGGCTTCTCTTTGGGCCAAGGAAATGATCACATTTGAAAAACTAGAGAAGGATGTGTGGACTTTGACCAAAGAAGCAGAAGAATTCTTGGTTTCTGGATCTCATGAAATCAGATTGCTTAATGAAGTGTTGAAATCCTTGGATGGGTTGAAAATCTCCGATGTGGATGCCAAATTGGGCCCTGTGGGTAAATTGGGCCAGGGTAAGGCATTCAAAAACGGATGGATCGCTAAAGACACCGACCGTTTGGTGCCCAAGGTGGACAAGTTGCCTGCTGACTCCGTTGTGGAATCCTTGAACACCATCAAATCCACAGGCACTTTGTCAGACAAGAAAGAGTTGACGGAGTTGAAGAAGAGAAAGTTGATCACCTTGACCAAGATTATTGGATACAAGGTCAACAAGGGCCCCAAGTTTGCCTTGACCATTACCACGTATGAGACGGATATCACCAGCGACATGATCACCACTGGGTCGTGGAAAAAGGCCAACTTCAAGCCTTACAACTTCAACTCGGAAGGTGTTTTCCCACAATCGGGCGCATTGCACCCCTTGATGAAGGTTCGTGAGGAGTTCAGACAAATCTTCTTCTCCATGGGGTTCACAGAAATGCCATCTAACCAGTACGTGGAGTCCGGGTTCTGGAACTTTGACACGTTGTTCGTTCCCCAGCAGCATCCAGCAAGAGATTTGCAGGACACCTTCTACTTGAAGGACCCCAAGTTCGCCAAGAGACCCGAAGATCTCGAGTACTTCAACAATACAAGACAAGTGCATGAGGAGGGCAAGTACGGGTCCATCGGTTACCGGTACCCATGGAAGGAGGAGGAGTCTCTCCGAATGGTGTTGAGAACGCACACTACAGCCATTTCGCTGGCCATGTTGAAGAAATTGGCCGAAGACCCCAAGCCCACCAGATTGTTCTCCATCGACAGAGTGTTCCGTAACGAGGCTGTTGACGCTACGCATTTGGCCGAGTTCCACCAGGTTGAGGGTGTGCTTGCCGGATATGACATTACATTGGGGGACTTGATTGGATTCATGGAAGATTTCTTCAGCACCATGGGTGTTGATGGCTTGCGGTTCAAGGCTGCGTACAACCCTTACACCGAGCCATCTATGGAGATTTTCGCCTACCACAAGGGTTTGGGCAAATGGGTGGAAATTGGTAACTCCGGTATGTTCCGCCCAGAGATGTTGGAGCCTATGGGATTGCCAAAGAACTTGCGTGTGTTGGGATGGGGACTTTCGTTGGAGAGACCTACCATGATCAAGTATGGAGTGTCGAATATCAGAGAGTTGTTGGGCCACAAGGTGTCGTTGGACTTTATAGAGACGAACCCAGCAGCCCGTTTGGACGAGACCTTGGTCGGTTAATTATGAACAGAGAATACATGGTAGACACAGAGGCGGTAGACAGAGACCATAGACACAGAGACGATACATATACATGGTAGAGACAACGGTTGCAATCCTGCATATACACGATCACCACTCGCCTACTACTCACTTTGATATCGTCGAAATCACCGTCTGTCCATAGTTCGCCACACACACCTCCTGCTTCAAGCACTACTCCGTATCAACAACAAACAGTCTTTTGCACAATGTTCCAAAGCGCGCCCAAACGCATAAAGAAGCAGCCCCAGACGGATGAGGAGCACGCGTGCAAATGGGTCGGATGTGACGAACGCAAATTCCCTTCGTTGGCATCATTAGTCAGTCACGTGAGCAACCAACATCTTGCCCAGCAGCCCCAGGTGAACCAATCGCTGCCTGTACGCTACAGCTGTCAGTGGGAAGGATGTTCGAGGTTTGATGTGGAGCAGCCCTCTCGGTTTGCCTTGATTTCCCACTGCCGGACCCACACGGGAGAAAAGCCGTACTTCTGTCCCATTCCAGAATGTGAAAAGCACTTTACGCGGTCTGATGCCTTGGCCAAGCACGTCAAGGGTGTTCATGACCTCCATCAGCACCGGGACGCCATCTCGCTTATGCGGCACCGCAGCGACCGGGATCTCTCTGCTCTTCTAGACTTGGACACCATGACCGAGGAGAAGTATGAGGTGGCTCTCCGGAAGGACTACGAGGCTCGCATGCCGTGGTGGTTTCTGCGCAAGTTTGTTGATGTGTTACGAGAAACCGACGTTTCTTTGGAAACGTTGCAAAGACAGCCGGTGCCAATGAAGCAGCACGAGGTTGCCTACCAACGGTATGCACGGTTTCTCGATGATCCTGATCCGGAGGACCTTCTTGGTGCTGGTGCCGACGACGAAGACAGTCCAGATTACCACGAGGTCAAGGAGTTGCTTGCGCTGTTTGACCCACATGACGACGATGTGTCTGATTCAGCTGCCTCTTTAGAGGAGGCTGCTGCTTTGTGTGATAAGCTTTCGAAGCGGTATCTTACGGCAAGACGCATCAATGAGATTGTCAACAAGCATCTTCATGACGCTGTACGGGAGAAACGGACACTATGGGTGAAAAATCAGATTTTGTTAGATGCGAATATCCAGGACGGTTTGCCCCGAGCCAAGGACTCTGTCAATGGTTCCAATGGTTCCAACGGCTCTAAAGGTGTCAGTGACTCTGGTGATGTCCACCAGGATGAACTTGATGAGGTTCTTCTTCTGGAGGGCATTACCAGTGGCTAGAAAATGCTCTACTAGATACAAATGGGCTGTCATCGGCTACAAACGGGCCCGAATTGGGGGTCCATTACTCCTAAGTTGGCTATATTGGATGTCGCACCCGTACACCAGGGGAGATATAAAAAATCTCCGCATCTCATCACCTGCATTTGGCCCTGGGTTCTTCCTTTCTTCCGTCACAACACAACAAAAAATGGCCAGCCTTAAAAACATAGCGGAGCTTACAGAGCCGGAGTCTGCACCTGAGGTTCTGGAAATTGACCAGCTGGTATCGCTAGACGATCTTTTCTCCCAGCTTGCGTCTGAGACGGCACCACAGGAAAACGAAAACAGCGAGTTTGAGAAGATTCAGCTGGACATTCAAAAGTTACCAAAAATCGAAAGCAGTCTAGAACAACAGATGAGAGAAGCATCGCAAGCCAAACAGGCATTGCCGAACCAGGTAATCAAAATCGATGACCCCATCACGAATCCACCACGGAAAGCCGATAGAAAGAAGGAACGAGAACTAGACGCAGGAAAAGATTGGTTTAGTATGAAGAAGAAGGAGCTTACGCCAGAGCTCAAAAGAGACATGCTCGTGATCAAAAACAGAGCAGTGTTGGACAGGAAAAGACATTATAAGAAGGACAAGTGGGAGATACCCAAATATTTCCACACGGGCACCATAATCGAGGGCAACACCGAGTCGCTGTCGGCCAGACTAGCCAAGAGAAACAGAGGACGGTCATTGGCTGAAGAGATTCTTCATGATGACGACCTGAATGCTTACTTCAAGAAGAAGTACTATGAGATCCAGGAGCAGAAGATGAGCGGAGGCAGAAGGGATCGCAGAAAGGTCATTAAGAAAAGGAAGGGCTACAGAGGTGTATAAGTTTGGAATATGAATATAAAGGAAAATGATTAGGAAGGAAAATGACTAGAATTCTGTGTGTTTACTCCTCGAGGCCCGCACGGCGGAACACATCCAGACGAACCTCGTCCCAGAGATCCTTCTTTGCCTCCTTGGTGAGTTTCTTCTTTTCGCCAAGACCCGATTTTAGATCTTTCTTAACGGCATCACGGCGGGCCTTATACTCGTAAGCAGTGGTGGCGGCAGCGGCAAGGTTGACCAAATAGTTGCGAATTGCTATTTCCTTAAAACGCAAACTTAAGGTCAGATCGGAATTGGTGATGGGAGGCGACGGTAGCAGGTTTCTAGGCAGGTTGATCTGGAGGAGACGAGACTCTTTAACGGAGATCTCTGCGACAGATTTCTTAAAAGAAGGATCGAGTTTATGCTCGGTGTAGATGTCGGAGTTGTAGAGTGTATAGATGAGCTCCTTATCGGAGATGAAGGGTTGAAGAAGCACGATGTGGCATATTTGGGCCAAATCACCCACGAGTTGAGGTAATGAGTGCTCTGAATATACGAGCCCAGGGGACAGAGACACCATGGGCATTTGAATGAGCATAAGCTTGCACCTGGTAACGTTGAGGTTCCAATCGATTAAAGATTCAGGAACGTTTTGATAATGAAGCTCAGAAGCTAAGGAAATCTTGTAATGTTCACCATCATCATCAGACTCCATGTAGCCAGGACTAGCCAGACGGCGCTGTTGTAGATAAGATTCCTTGGCGTATTTTTCGTGGAGGGCAATGTCGTTGATGAGTTGTTCGACGGTAGTTGTTGTCTGCTCGGAATCCTCGGGGATGGTGGCGGTGGAGGAGGAATAGATGGAAGGGGCAGATCTGACAGAGCGTTTTCCCCAGGAAAAAACACTCAGGGCCAGAGAACGATGGGAAGATCTGGAAGGATGGGCATGTTTAAGCTGAGACGGCGCCGATCTAACAGATGATGCAGTGCTGGATGATAAATGAAGCGGTAGTTGTTGATAGATGGCGTTTCTTGCCAGATCTCTGAAATTAGAGGGTGGCAGGGATCGGAGGGACCCTTTCTGGTCAGGCAAGCCAAACATAGGTATGAAAATTTAAGGTAGTTTTAAGATGAAGAATATATTGGAAATGGTGAAGAAAATGGTGAAGGAAAATGGTGAAGGAAAATGGTGAAGACAGAATATAGAAAAAATGTGCAGCGAGACGGCTGAAAAAAAAAAAAAAAAAAAAAAAAAAAAAAAAGGGTGACGGTAAAAGTGAGGAACTTTTTGGCCTGTGGAGTGGTGTGGGGAACGCGGAAAAATGAGGTGTGATCGCGGGGCAATTTTCGTAGTAAAAGCCGCACTAATAGTTGAATTTTGGGACGGAAAGGGAATTTTTCCGGGAATATTCCGTCACCAATATCTGCGCTTACTCCATTTGATAAGTCTCTCTGCTTTAGCTTCTTCAATCTCTTTACATTTTTTGAAGTTAAACTCTATCAAGACATCCGTACATCTTGGTTACACCCGTACACCATTCAGAATATTCGAAAGCGGCACAAAGATAATTTGGAATGCATCGAAACGCTCGATCATGCTCTGGACATTCTACACCCGTACACCATTATACTAAGTCCATCATAGAGTCATCATATAGGGTCCAACATAAAACGTCTCATATTGTAAACTTTCTTTCATATTTGTAAACTTTCTTAACATTTCCTCAAAAGAAGTATACTTTTTTCTTTCCAGTTCACCAATCGCTCTGTATTCCAAATTCGGATGGTGGAATTTCTGTGTTGGTGCTCTCCCTCTGCCTTTTCTGTTCTGTTTTCGCGCAAATGCCCATCACCAACTACAATGGCGGCTGAACTCAATGAACAAATCTCCGAGGATTTCGGGTTTAAATTGGCCGAATCTAAGAAAGTCTTTGATTCTCCGCTTGATTTACAGAATTCTGTCCTTCAATCGGCACCCCTACATCTTTTGTCTGTGGCTACCTCCATTGGTGTCTTTGCTGCTTCCAATGGTCATTCTCTCCATATTGGCAAATTGGCCAATCTAGACGATACCATCGTTTCCGGCGTGCTTGAAAACATTACCAAAGTTGAGTTTTCTGCCGGTTCTTCCCTATTGTTCGTATTGGCCAATGGTAACTTGCACTCATACAAAACGGCAAATTTCAACGATACATTCACCTTTGCCCAAGACCCAAAATACACCAACGTGGCCACTTTTGCCTTATCGCCGTCGGACCCCGCTACTTTTGCTTATATCGATTCAACCAACCATACAGCACGTCTTGTCGCTGGCGAGGAGAAGCAACTCAAACTGGCAAAATCACTCTCATGGAGCATAGACGGGTCGCTTTTAGCGTATTGTCAAGAAAATACTCTCTCTGTGGTTGATACCACGGGCACAAAAGTGGTTGCAGAGACGGTGGACCTGGTCACAATCGCTGAAATAGCTCTGGTCCATAATAACCAGTGGCTCTTGATGGGATACACGGAAGACGACGACGATCCCCAGTACATCTTGTGTTCTCCAGCTTCTAATGGCTTATCAACACATACCGTGTCGTTGCCACCGCCTTTTGGTGATGTGGACCGTGCTCCAACGCTTTATGCTGCATCAGTTACAAATTGGGTTCCCAACTCCCTGTTTACGTTCTTTGCCGGAGCTCTCGCTACAGAATTAGCCACTATACACTCACCGGCTGCTGGTGACTCGCAGTTACTTTCTACTGCATCTGACTCGCTGCGTGCTGAACTTCCCATGGACGATGACTCCGGAGACGACTCTCTTCCGGTGGGACTCGCCATTGACTTGTCTGTTGTGGACAAAACAGTCAAGGAACCATGCTTGGGTGTTGACGACGCCACTGGTGTGCTCCCACGTGTCTTGTGCCTAAACCATTTTGGCTATTTGGTACTGTGGTATGTATTCGACGCTAAAGCCCTTAAAGATGGGACCTTGGATCTTCGAAGAGCTCAATCAGTGGTTTCTGTGAAGTCCACAAATGAGCCTTCTAAGTCAGATTCGACCAAACCACTGTCTGGTCTTGGCTCTTCTACCTCAACCTCCAATCCTCTAGCCAAACCACTGTCTGGGTTTGGTTCCGGTTTCGGATCATCCACATCCTCTGCATCTGGTGAACTGCCTGCATTCGGATCTGTTGGTTTCGGTGCCTCAAAGACTCCGAACGCCTCAGGGTTTGGATCTACTGGTTTTGGTTCTTCCGGCTTTGGCAGTGGAGGCTCCAGTTTTGGTTCCTCCGGTTTCGGCTCTTCTGGATTTGGTAAGTCCAGCTTCGGCTCTTCAGGTTTTGGCACTTCAGGTTTCGGCACCTCTGGCCTGTCTACATCCCAATCCAGCGGACTGTCTGCATTTGGCAAATTTGCCGGTGGCTCATCGTCATCGTCATTTACTGCTGCTGCAGGAAAAACTGATATTTTCGGCTCTTCTCTGACCCAATCTCCTTTTGGCCAAAAGAAGGAACAGGCATCTACAAGACCATCGATTTTTGATGGTGAATCACAACCAGAGAAACCCAAATCTATTTTTGGTGCTTCTTTCCTTAATGACAAAAAAGATCCAAACACCAAAGCGCCGTTTGGGGCCAGTCAGTCTTCCATATTTGCAGAAAAGCTGGAGAAACTGGAGAAACTGGAGAAGCCGGAGAAACTGGAAATTCAAGAGAAACCAGAGGAGAAAAAAGATTCCACAAAGCCAGCATTCAGCTTTGGTAGTTTTGGAAAAGAACTCCCATCTAATACCAAACCAGACGATTCTACCAATGAGTCACGTGGTTTTCTGCTGGCAAAACAAGCAGACCAAGAGGCCAAGAGCACTTTTGGTGATATTTTCAAAAAGAAGGATGAAGGAAATGAAGGAAAGCCTGATGAAAATGCCCAACTTGGAAAGTGGCCCTCTGTGGATAAACAAAAAGAGTCTCCATTTGGAAGTCTTTTCGGCAAGGATTCAAAGAAAGAGTCTCCATTTGACGTTTTGAAGGATAACAAACAACCGTCTTTCTCGAAATTAGGTGGTTTAGGTGAAGCTCTTGATACTTCTACAGAGGAAAATCAGAAAAGTACACCTAAAATTGCCGCTCCTGGGTTTGTGAAGCCCGAAGTGTCTGATATCAAGGAGAGGGAGGATAAAGAGAAGAAGGAGAGGGAGGAGAGGGAAAGGAAACAGAGGGAAGAGAGAGAAAAGGAAGAAAAGGAAAAGAAGGAGAAAGAGGAGAAAGAGAAAGCTGAAAAAGAGAAAGCTGAAAAAGAAGCGAAAGAAAAGAAGGAGAGGGAAAAAGCAGAGATAGAGAAGGAAGAGATATTAAAGGAGGAGAGAGAGAAGGAGAGAGAAGCCTCGGATAAGGAAAAATTCAAGAAGCAAGATTGGAGAGATTTCCACCAACAACTCGAGGTTTTTGACGGCCTCAGCAAGACAGAACAAATTCCATCAACAGCTAGTCTCAAAGAACAAGCACAAGCACGAAGCAAGGAGATTCTTCAAAGCACAGATGGGATGATGAAAGTTCTTGAGAATAACTCAAAGAGTATTTTGGAGCTTTTGGAAGCTTTGCTGGTGGAAGAAACGGAAGATATTCGTTTAGGGCAATTGGCACAATTTCGGGAGAAAGTGGCAGAAAAGGATGATGGTTTGAATGAGACTGTGGAGAAGCTCAGATCGTACAACGGAAAAATGGAGAATGTGGTGGGGCAATGTGAAGAGGCAGACGCGTTAAAGATGGAGGTGGAGCGGATTTTATCACTGATGGGACGGTTTTTGGCGACATCAACTAATAGTCAGATCAAAAAGAGGCCACTTGATATACATGCTGAGTATCTCCAGCTTCGGCTCAGACAGAAGTTCAGTCAAGTCAAGCAGACGTACGAGGCGCTTCTAGAGAAGATGATTCCGTTTGGATTGAAGAAGCAGCTTCAAAATGGTATGGTGGATAAATTGGAGGAGGTTGTTTTTGAGCTCAACACTAAGGTTCGGGGAATTCTCGATGATATTGATACTATTGATGCAGAAATTAAGAATTTGGATGAACAGAAAATGATTGGTCCAATTGAAAATACTATTGGTCCAAGAAGATGGGTATGGCGTCCTGATATGGAAGCTGACGAGGTGGTTATATGATTTGCAGCCATTTATAAAGTAACGCGAATTACCAGTATATTGTTCATATCACCATTTCTATAAATCATACCATTAATATATATAACGATCAGACAATATATATTTATATATATGGAATGTATATGATTTTATGTATTGGAGTATATATGTATATATGTATTTATAGATGTATATATATATATTTATGTATTTATGTATTTATGTATTTATATATATTCTTTATGAAGCTATATGTATTCAGTAAACATTCCGGCATGCGCACAAAGGTAAACAAATCAACCACAAGCTCATCCCGTGAATGCCATGGATGGCGTGCTAGAGACGAAGGTGATCGTCCCTGGGGCCACTAGGGCTTACGGAATTTTAAAATATGTTGGAACAATTGACGGAAAAAACGGGGTTTTCGGCGGAGTGGAACTTCAAGGCCCCGCCGCCGGTTCCAGAGGCAAAAACAGTGGCGCTGTTGATGGTGTCCAATACTTCAATGTATCCCTGCCCATGACCGGTCTCTTTTTACCCTGGGAAAGACTAAGATCTGCTAATCCTCATCTTCAGCGCCATGATTCTTTTTCATCAAGAACATCCTCGTTTTTGTCTTCAATAGAAAAACCAGAGAAGCCCTCACCGTCTCCTCGAGAAAGTGCCGCTTTGCGTCTTAATGGTGGGCCCTTATCTCGATCAGAAAGTCCCCTTCACTACCCAGCTCATCAATCGGTGTTTCTGGCTCGGAAACGTGATGGAATATCCTATTTCCCAGATATCAACACAGTCCGTCCTTCTTCGCGTACAAGCTCGCGTAATAGCAATTATGGGGGCGGCAATGATGGTGCAGAGATGGCTCAGCTAAGGAAAGAGGTTGCCGAGCTTCGTGAAGTCGTCAAAGCCCGGTCTGCTGAGCTCACCGAGCGCAATGAGATCTTGTCTGGTCTCCAAGCCACCGTCACTGAGATCCACCCGCTCATGGAGGAATACGAGCGTGATCTCCAAGCAAAAGACAACAAACTTGCCAAACAGAAGGCCGATTATGATAAGGCACGTGAAGAGTGGAGAGAGAGTCTTCTGTTGATGTTGTCTGCGCAGCAGGAGGCTGAGACGCTCTACGAGCGACAGATAACCGATCTTCGAGCCCAGCTCGCTGGTGCTTCTAGTGGCGACTCTGAGAATTCTGCTGATTTGAGCCTACTACGAGACCGTGTGGCTGCACTTGAGCTGGAAAACAAAGAGCTACGGTCTGCTGCCCAGAAGACAACAACCAGTGTCGGCAATTCTTCAACCGAAACTCTCCATGGCAACGACGACGACGACGAGTCTGAGGAACTGCTTCTCCGCAAGAAAATCTCTATGTTGGCACAGGACGTGTCGTCGTTGGAGTTTGCACTTGAAGAGACCCAGGCGAAGCTCAAGGCCAAGGATACGAGAATCGTCGAGTTGGAGATCGCCTTGGATGATGCCTCCAACAAAGACATCGACGCTGTGCTGCGAGACTTGGAGAAGGTTCATCTTGACCGCAACCCTGAAGATGCTCAGAAGCTCATTGATGATTTGACCAAACAGCTTGCTGAGAAACTGCACGCTACTGGTGAAGTGGACGAGCTCACGCGGACGGTAGCATCATTACAGAAGGAAGTGGCTGAGCAGAAGACTCAGCTCCAAGAGAAGATCGCTGAAGCCGATGAGCTCCGTTTGGAAATACAACGGGCAAAAAGTCTCCATTATGATGGGCTTAAGGTCGATGAACTACAGAAGACCATCGATGATCTCCTGCACGAGCTCAAGATGAGACCTACTTTCGACGAGTTGACAGAATTGCAGACGTCGCTTGAAGAAGTAGACACGTTGCACCGTCGGGAGGTTTCGTCGAAGGATAAGCTTATTGAGATTCTTACGGAGGAGAAGGAAGGGGCACTCCAAGATGTGCAGAAGCTCAAGAATGAATTGATGGAGTTGCGGAAGCAGATCCACACGCCGAAAACCAACGTCGATTCTCAACTGAACAAATCCTCCTCCATGTCTGGCGGCAGTCTACCGGATCCGGAACCGTGGGTCAAAAATGATAGTCTCACCATCTACACTCCGCTGAATCCGGTGGATCCGAGTGCTGGCAGACACAATTGGTGTGGATTATGTGAACGAAGTGGTCATAACAGTCTCAACTGTCCTTATGAAAATGACATCTTCTAGTCTATGCATGGTATACTTACAAAATGGCATAAAAGGGTTATAGGATTAGTAGTATATACTCGTCCACCGAAAAAGAAACATCCAAAAGAAATCTGCAAAGAAAACAGCAGCACTAGACCATCAGCACTAACCAGATAGGCTAAACCGTACAGGCTAAACCATGGTCTTTTCTGTCAAAGTAGGCTTGGAAAAAGAAGAGTATGCCAGGAAAGGATCAAAACCCTCAGTTTGAACATCTCCTCTTCCCTTTCTGGCGAGTCTCCGCCACCACACTCTCTTTCCCCACTTCCAAGCCTCACATCCAGTAAGGAATACTACAGCAAAAGCAATAGCAAGTCCCCACTCGTAGCCAATATTGCGGTGCAAAAACACCTTATCGTTGATAACAGGAATGTAAACCACAGGGAACACAGAAACAAAAGCACCAATGACAGACCAGAATAAGAACTGGTTCTCCCAGAGGTCTTTTGCCCGGTCCACGTACCATGGGTTCTCCGACTCTGGTCTTCCGTTAAAGAAAGAATAGCGCAAATGGATACATTCCCATGCTAACAACAAAGCACACCAGGTGAAACAGGAGAAAGCAGCGGAACGGCCTTCAAACACCAAGTTACAATGGTGGCCGGATTTCTCGTTGCATCCTTCTCCCAAATAACCATTGCCCTTGCCAAAGACAACAATAACAAATACCGGCATACAGCAAGCAGCCATCCAGATACCGTAGGCGAACATATCAATGAGCATTTCTGTAGTGAAGATGCGGTTGTTAGGAGGAAGATCGAGAATATCATCACTAGCCTTCTCCTGACCAAGACCCATAGCTGGGAAACACGATGTCACCACAATGATCCATAACGTTTCCACAGGCGAAAGAGGGAACACAGAAAAGCCAGATTCGTCAATAAACGCCAAACCAACAATCAAGTATAATGCCTGGGCAACGTTCTCAGCAAGCAACTGAAGAACAAACTTCTGGATGTTCAGAGACATACGACGACCCTCCTCGATTGCGTTCAAGATGGAGGCAAAGTTATCGTCGGTCAAGATGATATCAGCGGCATCCTTGGCCACGTCAGAGCCGTTCATTCCCATGGCAATACCAACATCGGCTTTCTTCAACGATGGAGAATCGTTGACACCGTCACCAGTCATGGCACAGAAACGACTACGCCTGTGTAAGGCGTCGATCATCCGGACCTTAGTGTGAGGCGCACAACGGGCAATCACAAGCGGCAACACAGGCAAACGGTCGATCTCATCGTCGGTCATTCGATCAAAGTCCGTGGCTGCCATACACATTGACCGGATCACCTCGTCAGAGTAATGGTACAAGTTATGAGGCAAAATGCCCACTTCCTGTGCAATGGCCCGGGCTGTTCCCAACATGTCTCCCGTTAACATGTGAACGTTGATGCCTGCTTTGTGACAGAGCATCACCGATTGTCTTGTTTCTGGACGGGGCGGATCGTAGATACCAATAAGTCCAATGAAGGTAAGACCGGCCTCCACGGATTCTCTCTTGGTACAATCCTCCTTATTCTGGTCAATACGGCGTTTGGCAAACGCCAAAACACGTAAACCTTCTCCAGATAAAACGTTCATGTTAGCCTCAATAGTTCTTGCAGCTTCCGCTGTCAACGGTTCCTCCTTCCCGCTAGGCGTGCTCCACAGCGTGCAGATATCCAACATCCGCTCCACTGCACCTTTTGAGTACACCATGGCAGCACCGTCTGGAGCAGCATAGATAGCCGACATCCGCTTGACGGTGGAATCAAAGGGGAACTCAGCCACATGATCAAGACCCTGGCTTTCAATAAGCTGGTTGCGCTTGTAATCCACACGTGAGCAGAAAACATTGATGGCAATCTCGGTAGCATCACCTTTGGCCTCCCAAACCACGCCAGCTTCTTTTTGAACAGGCTCCACTGTGGAGATATTGGCCAAAGTGGCCACCTCCAACCAATCGTGGAGCTCGGGGGTTAAAGTCGACACGCGGTCGTAGTGTGGCTCCTCGTCTATATCGTTGATTTCCTTTGGCGAACCCTCCAGAAACGTGAGATCGCCAACTTCAGGGTTGTACACATCGGTGGAGTTGGAGACGGAGTAAGTGCCGTTAGTTGGGAGCCACAATTTCCGAGCAATCATTCTGCCCATGGTGAGGGTGCCGGTCTTGTCTGAGCAGATATCATCGATACCGCCAAGGGCTTCCAAGGAATCAAGCTTTCTGACAATCACGTTCTTGGTCACCATCACCTGAGCACCGATGGCCATAGTAATGGTCAACACAACAATCAAAGACGATGGGATCATAGAAAGGGCCACACAAATGGCGTAGATGGCCACGGACTTAGTCACGTCCATCTTTTGCGAAGCCATTACCACAATAGCAAACACCACGGCGATCCAGAACAATACAATAGCGAGCCATGAGAGCTTCCGCTGCAAAGGAGTTCCGACATTCACACCCAACACGTTCATGACGAGATTAAATGCTGTTTTCCAAGTGGCAGTGAAGAAACTTACGCCACTGGTGGAAGGTCTCACAATAAGCGAGTCGTCTGGGGATTTCAAGGATTGGGCAATTTTACCAATCTCCGTGTGAAGCCCCGTAGCAACCACTATACCGGTAGCACGACCTTTAGCCACCACTGATGACGCGTAGGCCATGTTCAAGCGATCACCGACAGGCACGTCTTCCGAGCCCTCGTATATGGCATTATGATCTTTCGCCACAGGCACGGACTCACCAGTTAAAAGAGCTTCGTCAGTTTCCAAGTTCATCGATGTCACCAAGCGAATATCAGAAGGAACAGTATCACCAACATTGATATGGACCAAGTCACCAGGGACCAACTCCTCAGCATTGATGGACGAAGAAGCACCGTCACGGGTTACATTGGCGGATGGAGACGATAAAGAGCGTAAAGAACCCATGGTTTTCTCCGCCTTGACTTCCTGAATGAACCCAACGAAAACGTTAACAAACACAACAAAAGCAATGACACCACCAGAAATCCAATCCTTGATGGCCAAAGCAATCACCATGGAAATGATCAACACCAACACCATGGCGTTAAACACCTGATGGGATAAGATGGCCAAATAAGAGATTCCTTGTTCGCTGCCAAGAGTGTTCCAGCCATATTTATCGGCCAAAGCTGATATTTGGGAGGAAGCAAGACCATTTTCAGAATCCGAGCCAAAATGAGAAATTAATTGTTGCAAAGGCAATCTGAACGGTTCTAAGCTACCGTTGGAGCTGGAGCTTTTCGGTTCTTGACCGCCTTGAACTTCAACTTTCTCACGAGGAACCGAGCCATTTTTTACTTTATCGACTTCGGGCGCAGAGGACTTTATTTTAACTTCGGTGCCTAGGCAGAGGGGAGAAATATACAGTCGCTTTTGTTCTTATCAAAAGTGTACACTTGTCAGCCCAAGTGTAAACGACTGTAAATGTGATTTAGGTGTAGAAAAAAAATGGGAAGTCTGGGGAATCTCAGCCGCATTTATACATTTGTTGACAATTTGTCCTGCATGGACGCACAGCCACCCGAAAAGACGGCCATGAATATGTTTCTGAATTATTATTAGTATCACCGTGAAAATAGGTATCACCAGAAACCTTAAAATCTCAAGAATTTCCCCAAATTTCCTTATTTCATGAATTTACCCTCTATTTTGCAACCGCCGGTCCATCAAATATTTTCACATTTTTATCTCGACGACATCGCGCGGCTATGTGCACAACACGGCTGGATGCCAAGACAATGTACGTCCTTCAACGCAGATAACCGCTACCCATTTGTCTGTGCACGACCATAACGTAATGCAATGGGCAAAGTAAAACTTTCATTTTGCCTCATCATCTTCACTCTTGGTATTTCTGGTGTACTGGTCTTCAAATGTACTGGTCTTCAAGGTGTACCAATGATCAAGGTGTACTGATGATCAGGGTGGTCTCTGTAATGGTGCTATCTTGGACATACCAAGTTCAGGGGCCTCTAGGGCCTCTTTGGAATCGGCTGAACCATCTTTTTCATAAGCTGTTGCTTCAAAAGCACTTTCGGCGTGTTGGTGGCCACTGCAGTGTACTGGAGAAGGGAGTCATGAAGAACAATGGAACTTAAAGTATCTCTGTGGATATTGGTGAGAAACTCCTCACGTGACGTGTCGGCATTTCCAACACCGATATATTTTTCTTTATGGAGCAAGAACTCGTTGTTCTCGCGGAGCTTGTCTGCCATGGGGGAGGTGAGTTTAGTGCAGTTTTCATTGCGTTTAGGTGGTTTTCTAAGGGTGTATCACGTGATGTGGAGCGGCTTTTCTATCACGTGCGTTGCACAAGTGACTAAATTATGTCATGAGCCGTGCACGTGATCTAACGGGAGACGCGGTACGGTAGTCAATAACGGGGCTTAAGTCCGAGCCACCATGTAGATTTTCGAATAAAGTTTCTTATTTGTGGGTGAAAAAGAAAATTCCGATATGTCAGCCAAAAATCAATGGTTAAAATGGTGACTGTATATCTTTATGTAAATTCTCACTCCGCCGTGCTCCGATATTTTTTGCAGGTTCGAGGAAATGCGCCGCGGAAGACGTAAGAAAAAAAAAAAAGAAAACCAAAAAAAAAAAAAAAAAAAAACCACATCACAGACCTCACCTCAAATAATACGCCACCAAAACAAATCCATCAACAAAAAAGAAAAACTCAAAAACATATTCTTTTCTTTACCCAAATCATAAAAATACATTTTTGTTTATATCACTACAAAATAACTTCCTGCATTTCCTCCCGGCTAAAATCGGCTTCCTAAAATAGCCGCTCCTTCATTCACCCCCTTCACAACGTGTCTCCAATGAACGCTAGGCGAAACGGGAAGAAGAGGAGAATCAAAATCGGTATCCGGCCTCAACTCATCTTTTTGGTCGGGTTTGCCTCCCTCTTCTCCCTCTTGATCCTCGCTATCGTGGCGGGCGTCTACTTCTCAACAAACCTATCTAACCTACGTTCAGAACGTCTTGAAGTTGTGTCTCAAATGAAAGCAACCCAAATCGAACAGTCCATCCAATATATCTATTACCAGGTTTACTGGCTCTCGACAAAAGACACGGTGACTTCCCCGTTGTCCCTACATCGTGCAGGTAATAACTCCGACGCCGTGTTTAACCAGGCTCAAGGTGCTATTGACCAGTTCCTCTCGTCTTCAGAGATGTTTGCCTCCGCTCGTCTATACGACCTCGACCTTAATCCAGTGGTGGACTCCACTAATAATGCTACAAACTTGTCTGTGGCTTCAGAGTCCGTGCTTTACCCACTAGCAAAGGGCTCCGCTGTTCCCCGTCCAATCCTAGACGGTATTCCTTCCGTCTCTGGTGCTGCCATCCAGGGTTTTGTGACTGGTCCACTACCGAATTCCTCAGACACAAGAAACACCACTTACTATATGGGCATCACCCTACCGGTGTACTCCAACTCCTCCATCATCCTTAAAAAGGCCACCGTGGCTGGCTACTTCACCGTCATCGCCAGTGCTTCCATAATCCAAAATTCCCTACAGTACTCTACCAACAAGCACGACAACGAGTACACCGTGTCGCTCATCCAGCGACTATACCTGAACTCTTCCTCAGTGGGCGATCCTAGTGCCCTCATTGGCTTTGATCTCGTCTTTCCGTCCTCGCTAGACTCCTCCGTTTCTCCGAACGTCTTCCATCCCATTTCCGAGTCTCCGGATCTACGAAAAGCCCTAACAAGCAAGAAAGGCATATCCAAAAGTGCAAAGTCACTTGAGGGCAAGGAGGTTGCCATGGGATATACTGCCCTTAACGTGGACTCCCAGACTTTTTGGACTATTCTTGTCCAGCAGAATAGATCCTCCTTCATGAGCCCCGTGCGACGTTTGACCAAAATCATGGTTGGTGTTGTCATCGGTATTGGTGTATTCATGTGTCTCATTACCTTCCCTCTTGCCGTGTGGTTTGTCATCCCCATTACAAAGCTTAAAGAGGCCACCGAGGCTATCACCAGATCCAAGAAGGAACGTGACGGTTTCCCTTATAGAAATTTCCGTCATGACCATGATTCTAGCGGCAACCTTCATCTGCACAACAACCACAACCACCACCATCACCATCATCACCATCACAACAACAACTCAAGGGAAAACCACTCCCAAAATAATCACACGAACAATAATGATAACGAAGTCAACGAACCAAAAATAGAAAACGAAAGTGTCGTCACGAAACGCAACTCAGTCAACTCGGCTGCTTCAAGCTTGACTGCCTACTCCACCGGTATTAGACTTCCAGACAAGATTCCGCAGTCGAAAAAGCTCTTTAAAGATGAATTGACCGAGCTCCAAGACGCTTTCAATATCATGACCGAGGAACTCGAGAAGCAGTACACCCATTTGGAGGACAGAGTCAGGTCTAGAACAAGAGAACTCGAGGCTTCGAAGATCGAGGCTGAAGCAGCCAACGAGGCAAAGACGGTTTTCATTGCTAACATTTCCCACGAGTTGAGAACTCCTCTCAATGGTATTCTTGGGATGACCTCCATCGCTATGGAGGATAAGGATCCGCAACTGATCCATGATTCGCTCAAATTAATCCACAGATCCGGTGAACTTCTTTTGCATATCTTAACTGAGCTCCTTACTTACTCTAAGAACACTTTGAACCGGTCGAAGTTGGAAAAATCGAATTTCCAGGTGCTAGAGATTCTTTACCAGGTCAAGTCTATCTTTGGCAAGCTTGCGTCGGACCAGCGGGTCAATCTCCGCATCAGTCTCCGTCCTAATATTCTCAGAAAGTTGATCCTTTACGGGGACTCAAACAGAATCATCCAGGTTGTCATGAACTTGGTTTCCAATAGTTTGAAATTTACCCCAATCATGGGATCTGTGGAGGTAAACTTCAAGCTTCTTGGTGAGTACGATCAGGAACGTTCCAAGGCTGTTAATTACGAAAAGGTGTACGTAAAGAGAGACGAATTTCTTCTGACACCAAATGACGAGACAGGCGCTACTGGCAATGAAGAAGATCCGTTGGCAGCGACTCAAGAAGCGAAAGAGGCCAAGGAGGCAAATGAAGCCAATGATCAAGCACCCGCTACTCCACAACAGCGCCGCAAGCAATCGGTTGTCTCGAATCATTCGGCAAAACCAAATGAGCTCGATCCCTCAGATAATCAGAGTCTTGTGACAATTTCCACCACTGAATACGAGAACACCATTTTTAAGGCTCAGTTCAACAACAACAACAAAGCTCTTCCCCGGCTTCCAGGATCGTCTGCTGAGGCCTCCAGGACGTCTATGTCGTCAAATGGAATGGACTCCAGTGGAGCTCGTGAAGTCAGTGACGAGAAGGCCGGAGCAGCAGACGGAGAATCCAAATTTTCAAACGAAAGCATTGTCGAAAAAGAAGTCGACAACAGCAACAGTGGCAACGAGTCCGGAAATGCCCAGAGCAATCTCGTGAAGACTACCACTGCCCCCCAAAATGACTCAGTTTCTGCACAGAAGTCTGATTGGACATCATTTGTGGACGCCGAGGCCAGTATGGGCAATGGGGGAATGCTCTCCACTAGTGAATTGGTGAAAAATAATAAGGTATACAAGATGAGAAAGCTCTACGTGCCCAGGTCATGGGTTGTTCAGATTGAAGTGAAGGACACAGGATCTGGTATTGAGCCAGCTTTGCAAGAGAAGGTGTTCGAGCCATTCATCCAAGGAGACCAGTCGCTTTCTAGAAGCTACGGCGGAACGGGACTTGGACTTTCCATCTGCAGGCAGTTGGCGAAGATGATGCATGGAACGTTGACGTTGAAATCGACAATTGGTAAAGGGTCTACATTTACTTTCACTGTTCCCTTGCCCCAACAGGGGGAGATTTTGGTTCCAGACGAGGAGATGGAAGAGTTTAGTAACGATGTGTTCAACCAAAACTCCAAGGTCAACCGGAAAGTGGCATTTGATGTTGTGGAGAGTGGAGACACCGATGAGAGCAACAGCAATACCAACACCAACACCAATAGCGACGGGCCAGCGACGCCGGAACAGAATGTGGTCAGTGATGAGAGTGGTGGAAAAGATGGAGTTCTTCAGAATGGACAGTCTCCTAGATCATCAAAGAGCTCTCCGAAAAAGAAGTCAATGCACCTCGAACTCCCCAAGCCGATGGGCAATGCTGGCAACTTCACGTCCACGGGCACTGCTAATACGGGCCCACAAGGACAGTCGATTCTTGCGGATGTTTCGAATCTCCGGATTCTTGTTGCTGAAGATAACTCGGTGAACCAGGAGGTGATCAAGAGAATGCTTCGTCTTGAAGGATTTACTAATGTGACCATGGCCGGTAACGGGCTTGAGGCGGTGGAATTTGTCAAGCGGTCGTATGAGACTATGGAGCTTTTCAATATCATCTTCATGGACGTGCAAATGCCGAAGATGGACGGATTAACCTCCACGCATCTTATCCGGAACAACCTTCGGTATAAGAGACCAATCATTGCCTTGACAGCGTTTGCAGATGAGAGCAATGTGAAGGAATGTCTTGCTTGTGGTATGTCTGGATTCCTATCCAAGCCTATCAAGAGAATGAATCTTCGGCAAATCATGACCGAATTCAGCTCAGAGCTTTTGGGGGATATTGTTACTACACCGGCTTCTTTTAATGAAGAAAAGAAGCTTCCTTAGAATATGAAGCACAAGCAGGGCTTGGTGCTTGAATTTGTCAATTTTCCGTTTTCTTTACTTTCCTTTTTTTTTTTTTTTTTTTTTTTTTTTTTTTTTTTTTTTTTTTTTTTTTTTTTTTTTTTTTTTTTTTTTTTTTTTTTTTTTTTTTTTTTTTTTTTTTTTTTTTTTTTTTTTTTTTTTTTTTTTTTTTTTTTTTTTTTTTTTTTTTTTTTTTTTTTTTTTGCTCTGTTTTTATGACCTCATATGGTCTCAGCATATACCAATTTTGGTTCTATTTTTAATACAATTTCGCACTGCAAGAGAAGTTCAATTTAGCGCAAGTAATTAACCGCTGGCTGGTAAAAAAGAAAAATAAACAATGTAAGTTCCTGCATATTTAGTCAATATTTTCACTTTCAAATTTTTCCATTCTTGTACACTTTCATTTTTTGCTTCCATTTTTGCGTTCCATTTCTATCTAAAGAGTTGTCTTTCTTAATTCCGATGCTGCTCCTCGAATCATGGCTCAGCAGAAGCCCATCTCCGCCTAAGCCAAAGATAAAAAATGACAGAATCCGTTGTATGCAGTCAGTGACTTCATAATGATCCTGTATATAAATCCATAAATACTACACATAAGCGGAGAACCCCCTGGTGCCATTCCATGCGTCTCACGGCAACTTGCCACAGTAAAAAATTACATAAAAAAAATCACCTTGAACTTTCTCAGCTACTGTTCTTTCTTCACTTTAACTGACTCCCTTCGTTTACCACAACTTAATAACCGCAAACTTTTTTCTTATCATTTTCCAAAAATTTCATCGTCTGAATCCAAATAAAAAGTCAGTCTCTCCTACAACTCTAATATTTATTGAAAATGGACTATAAGGACCATCTAATTGAAGACGACTTCAACCGAACTTCCCAACGGAAACACAAGAATAGAACAACAACCCTAAAACTTTTGGTATTGCTACTTTGGGGTTCCGCCGTTCTCATACACGTCATTATTAGTCTTCTAAGACTTCAGCAATCACCCCATCAATCTTTGTCGGACTCTATTTATACAGACTCTCCGCCTCTTTTGGCGAAAAAACCGTCATTTTCACCCGGAATCAACGGGAAAATACCGTTGAACTTCTCTGCTGTGAGAGAAGGTCTCTTCAGACCCCAGCTTAAGCAGTTGCAGTGGATTCTGGCCCCTGAATCCAAAACTTCCGATAGGGGAACCTATCTTTTGAAGGACACTGTTGACGATAACACTGTTTACGTTGTTAAAAGTGTGCTTGATGCAGACTATCATTATGTGCTTTTCAATAGCAGCCAGTTCTCCTACGACGGCCAGCCGTATGTGGTTGAGTCTCTAACAGCTTCTCCAGACTTGAAGAAAGCAATCTTAAAGACAAACGGGAAGAAAGGCTGGAGGCACTCTTCATTTGCATTATACTGGGTACTTGATGTGGACTCGCAATCAATAGAGCCTGTCTACAACACCAACGATCTCGTTTCTGTCACGTTGTGGGCTCCTACATCTGATAAAATCGCCTTTGTCTACGAAAACAACGTCTACATCAAGTTCTTGTTTTCTGGTGCCGTTGCTCAGGTGACCTTTGACGGCAACAGCAATATTTTTTACGGGAAACCAGACTGGGTCTACGAGGAGGAAGTGTTTGCTTCAGATAAAACTCTCTGGTGGTCTCCGCAAGGCGATAAGTTGGGCTTCCTTAAGTTCAACGACACTTTGGTGCCTGAATTCCCCATTCCTTACTACGTCCAAGATGGCTACTCGGAGTATCCTGAATTGGTGACTATTAAGTACCCAAAGCCAGGGTATCCTAATCCCGAGGTTGATTTGGTTGTCTACCACGTTGGCGACCCCTCCACCTCAGATGTTCAATTAGCTCCAGCAGACACGGTTTCGCTCAAGTCTGCGTCTGATGAAAAACTCATCACAGAAGTTTTGTGGGTCTCTGACGACCACATTTTGGTGAAAACTTCTAACCGTGCCAGTGATGAGCTCAAGGTTCACTTGGTTGATGTGTTCAAGGGGAAAAAAACGGAAAGTTCGCTTGTGAGAACTCACCATGCTCAGGAATCATGGTTTGAAGTCACTTCCAGCGCTCTTTACGTTCCCAAGAATGAGTCTGCGGGCAGACTTGAAGATGGCTACATTGACTTGGTTGAAAAGGATGGTTACAATCATTTGGCGTACTTTTCCCCTCCTGAAAGCTCCACGCCGAAATTTCTCACGTCTGGCCGTTGGGAGGTTTTGACCGTCCAATTTGACTCGCAAACCAATGATATCTACTTCCAGTCTACTCGCAAGTCGTCTATTGAAAGACACATTTATTCTGTCAACTTGAAGGATAAAGAGACACACCATGAAGTTAAGAATATCACGGATGTTTCTTCTAGTGGATGGTTCTCTGGGTCTTTCTCATCCGGATCGAGATTCTTGCTTTTGACTTATTCCGGCCCCGATGTGCCCTACCAGAAGTTGCTTGATTTGCACACAATGAAGACAGTGACGGAGATCGAGGAGAATGAGCAGGTGAGGAAGATTTTGAAGGATTATGATATCCCACAATCTGAGTTCTCCGTTGTTGATCTTGGACAAGACGAAGACGGCGAGAAGATCTTGGCTAACGCTGTGGAGATTAAACCATTGAATTTTGACCCTCAGAGAAAGTACCCAGTGCTCTTCTACGTGTACGGAGGCCCAGGATCGCAAATGGTAACCACGGAATTTGCCGTGGGGTTCAGCCAGGTGGTTGCGTCGGAATTGGATGCAGTCGTGGTGACGGTTGACGGAAGAGGAACCGGATACAACAATTACAACGAGAAGACGGGATCCAAATTCAAGTTTACCGTCAGAGACAAACTTGGATACTACGAACCACGTGACCAGATTGCTGCGGCCAAGTTATGGGCGAAGAAGCCTTACGTGGACGACAAGAGAATTGCCATTTGGGGTTGGTCGTATGGAGGATTTCTCACATTGAAGACGCTCGAGACAGACTTTGAAGAGCACGTGTTTTCGTATGGGGTTGCAGTGGCGCCAGTGACCAAGTGGAAGCTTTACGACTCCATTTACACGGAACGGTATTTGAGAAGACCACAGGAGAACCCAAGTGGATATGAGTCGGCCAGCATTTTCAATGTGACCAATTTCCAGGGAGTGGATAGATTTTTGATCATGCACGGGTCTGGAGACGACAATGTGCATTTCCAAAACAGTCTCCGGCTCATTGATGATTTCAACCTTGGATCAGTGGAGAATTTTGACTTCATGACGTTCCCTGACTCGGACCACTCTATTCGGTACCACAATGGTAACCGCGTAGTGTTTGACCGGATCAAGACGTGGCTTCAGAGAGCATTTGCAGGGGAGTTTGCCCCAGGTAGATTTTACTAATAGATGAGGCCAACATATGGATGTATTGTATGAGATGCGATGAGAATATAAGGAATTGTGCGTGTGGTTACACGTGACTATTGATCACGTGGGAAAGCGGCGCGAGGATGCAAGAGAAGGGATTTGGGCCAGGTGAAATGGAAGAAGTAGGGGATGTAAAATGTCAGAATCGGATTGTTTGGGAATGGAGGTCATGAAGCGATGGATTCATATTGTATTTGGAGTTAGTGATATATAGTCGTAGTGAACAAGAAGTACGCGGCGGGTAACACTCACGTGCGAGATGAGCAGAAAAATTTTCCATAATTTCCAAGTAGGCGCGAAGACATAAAAAGTTGAACCCTCATTTATATAAAAGCGCAGAGCCGCGGAAAAGGTTTTTTTTTTTTTTTTTTTTTTTTTTTAGAAAGGCAGGCCCCATCAAAACAGTGAAAAGATGATTATTTACACCGACATTGTTTCCGGCGACGAGTTGTTGTCCGACGCTTACGACATCAAGGAAGTTGATGGAGTTATTCTTGAAGCCGAATGTGACATGGTTCAAATTAAGAACGGTGGTGATGTTGACATTGGTGCTAACCCTTCTGCTGAGGGTGGAGCTGAGGATGTTGAGGACGGTGTTGAAACCGTTAACAACGTTGTCCACTCTTTCAGATTGCAACAAACTTCTTTCGACAAGAAGTCCTTCTTGAGTTACATCAAGGGCTACATGAAGCAAGTCAAGGCTCATTTGACCGAAAATGCCCCAGACCAGGTTGAGCAATTCGAAAAGGGTGCTCAAGCTTACGTTAAGAAGGTTATTGGATCTTTCAACGACTGGGAATTCTTCACTGGTGAGTCTATGGACCCAGATGCTATGATTGTGTTGTTGAACTACCGTGAGGACGGTGTTACTCCATTCGTTGCTGTTTGGAAGCACGGATGTAAGGAGATGAAGATCTAGATAATGGATGGTCAAGTATATATACCATTTACTATGGATATACTAATACGCATAATTTATTGTATCAACTGCTATGTACTTTTATCGATGTGCAGTTTATAACATGCTGCTGTACTATACTATCACCCCTGCTACGTGTATTTCGGGGTACTATTCTTTCTAATACGGTTACTCCAAACGCCAAATTTGCACCCTTGAACTAACTGAACTATCCTAATATAATGTACTGCATATAATTATACACTTATTATGGATTATATATTGTACTATTATGGATTACATATTGCACTATTAGGCATATGCTCCTTCCCTCTGACTCCCTACACTCCTCCAAGCTTCTCTTTTCTAGCTCCCTCGAAATTCATCCAAAGTTCCTACCCCATGAACTACCCTAATTAAATGTACTGCATATAAACTCCTATCTCTTCGACTTTCCTTGCACGTGTGTAGTCACGTGCACTTCCTTTACAACTACCTACACTGTTTTAAACTTCTCTTTTTTAGCAGAGCACTCTTTTTCATCCGAAGCTGGTGCTTTCTATACCGTTGCATAAATGCCTTCTCAAAAAATAATCCAAATTTGTACCCCGTGAACTACCCCAATTAAATGTACTGCATATATTGTCCTTCCTATTTAGATGCCAATCTTGCACATACTGTATTGCCCAAGCTGCCTGAACTCCTTTCAGATTTCATTCATTAGCAGCAGCCTTCTGTTCTACCGTATGGTGTACTACCTACACTGTCAGATGGCCACTATCTCGAAAAGTAGTTCATATTTGTACCTCATGAACTACCCTAATTAATGTACTGCATATAGGATAATATTGGGTGCAAATAGAATATCATAGTATGTAGTCACGTGACAAAGTCGATGTCGAAACTAGTATATTAGTATAATAATTTAGTGAATTCATCTATTATATTAGTATATTGAGGTTTTCCATTTAATCAGTGTGGTAAATAAAGCATACTTTATTACTTAGTAGTTCTGTATTGGAGATACCATGATACCATATTGATACTACTCTATTCATGAATATATTAGTATAGCATGACAGTGATATGGATGTTTAAATACCGATATAAAATGTTTTAATGAAATAGGAAATTGACAGTAGTATATAGATATTAGGAAGCAGTGTATCGATAATTGTATATTATGAAGACGCTTTTGAAATACTCATGATTATACTTGAATCTAATGGATTATGAATAATAAATTATGGATTAGAATAGAATTAGAATAGAATTAGAATAGAATTAGAATAGAATTAGAATAGAATTAGAATAGAATTAGAATAGAATTAGAATAGAATTAGAATAGAATTAGAAAAGAATTAGAATAGAATTAGAATAGAATTAGAATAGAATTAGAATAGAATTAGAATAGAATTAGAATTAGAATAGAATTGGAATAGAATTAGAATAGAATGTTTCAATTTTATAATCAATATCATTAAAGTATATAAATTAGTTTATAATACAATATACTAATACTAATAGAAATAGTTATAAATTGCATCCTCACGGGGTACAGGAAATTTATGAAGATTTCTTTTTTTTTCAGTGAGTTATAATTCTTCAAGTAGCCCTTTTGATAACGTACTCTAATTGTACTGTAATTGTACTAATTGTACTCCAATTGTACTCTAATTGTACTCTAATTGTACTCCAATTGTACTCTAATTGTACTCTAATTGTACTCTAATTGTACTCTAATTGTACTCTAATTGTACTCTAATAGTACTCTAATTGTACTCTAATTGTACTCTAATTGTACTCTAATTGTACTCTAATTGTACTCTAATTGTACTCTAATTGTACTCTGAAATAAATAGTATATATTACTATATATGACTGTATGACTATATTATGTAGAGGGAGGAGGCCCGATTAGAAGGGCGACATTTTCGCGGGTTACTGAAGAAGGAACGTAATTAAAAAGACGAACAGTGCGGGTAGGAAAAGCGACTTTTGCGGCGTGGGCACGAGATTCATCTATTAGACGGCGAGCGGCAAGACCAAGGAATTCGCGTTCAGGGCCACAAGAGGAGCCATCTGATGCGCGAGTTCCACTTACTGCCCAAGAAGCAACGCGGCGAAGACCAGCAAAAGATTTAGGGCCAGAGATTCCAAATTGTCTTAAAAATTGCCTTGATTCGGGGAGAAGGTGTTTCCATCGGCAAGCGTGACGGCAGCACATAGCCACAAGGAGGCCACCAAAGCGAGCCCTGGAGCGAGCACAGCGAGCGACAGCACCATCAGTTTCCCCAGTTGTTTCCCCAGCTGCTGCCCCAAAGTCTGTATTTGTTTCTGGTCCTTCACCATTTGCAGTGTTTTGTTCTCCAGTCGCGCCTTCGGTGGCCCCAATGGAACTATTAGGGCCTGAATGGATGGCTCCATTCGCGTCAATGTCTTTCGCGCCTGGTGTACCGCCCAGTATAGCACTGCTAATAGGGCCTGTGCTTGCGGAACTGTCACTATTTGTCAGTGAGCTCGCACCAGCGGCGCTCACTGCCCTGTCAGTCACTGTTTGGCCGTCACTCGCTTCGCTCACTCCGGCCGCTCCGGCCGCGGCGATAATGCTTCGCAATGTCAAATCAGTAGCGACTCCACACAAATGCTTTGATACCGCCACAAACTCCAAAGCATCCATATCACAAAGAAACTCCTGAATTAATAAATGCTCAATATCAATGCGATCTCGTTTAATCTTAATATCAAATTTCCCATCATTATCCTTTAAAATCTTCGAATCATTCTTTAATCGATTAACTCCTCGATCCACTAATCCAAACCCATAATGCGAACTGTCACTATAATCCTTAATATTGGCCAAATTGATGCTTCGCGATAGTTCCGCTTTCCCACACCCAAATTCCATATACACACAATTGGTACTGAGAAGACCACCATTTTTAAGCCCCCCAACTAATGAAGAAAGTTGCTCAACATGCTTTGTATTTTCCTTCTCTGCAACCCAAGCATCAAGTCCGCAATGCTCTCTTTTTTCCATATCCAATTCAGGATATCCTAGTCCCCGTAACATCTCTATAAGTGAATCGTCTGCTTCTCCTTCCCCTGCTTCTGTCTCTCCTTCTTCTCCGTCTCCACTATTGCATCCTCGACAAAACCACAATGGCTGCTTCTTTGGTCGAGCATTACATTTCGCCATATGACGAGTCAATTCTCGTTGCCACACCGTGTGATTTGGATCTAATGGACATGGAACTCGACAACTGCTTCCATCTCCTTCTTCATGTGCCAGATGCTCCAGACAAAAACGCCTTCCTTTCCGTGGTTGCATATAACATTGCCGTTTCTTTCTCTCAACAAAATATTCACACCGCTTCATTTTCTAAAATAATCTCCTGTTGAAGATAAATGCTCTATACATGGACTAGATGTACTGCACACACTGTTATATCTGGTAGTATTGGATTTTCTTCTGCTGGTGATTTTGACGTTTATCTTCCTTCTGTATCTTCCTTCTGTATCTTCCTTCTGTTCTTCTGTTCTGTGTATGTTTTCTGTTTTTATTTACATTTTCTTGTTCTCTAATCTTGTTCTCTATTGATAGAGCATTTATTTGATCTTTTGTAACTTTGGTGCGTCTATAGGTAACATATATGAATGTCTAGATATAGATGTAGATAGATAAATTCGAAAACTACATTGCTTTATATAAAAATTCCAGGCATAAAAAGCAAAAGTTCAATCTATATCATTTTCCATTTTTAGTAGTGTATTTTTAGTGTATACTATATTTTCATTGTATAGTGTATTTCTAGTGTATAGTGTAGTATAGCGTATTTGTATATATACATCATCTCGCGCAAAGTCATCGCTAACCATGAGACAGAAGAAGAACGAACTCTGGCGACTTGACCTCTTGGAAACCAAGTTTTTCAAAGCTCAGCCCCGGTTATCAACAACCAAGAAACTCATAAATGCCCGCAAAAATGCCCAGGTTTTAAAGAAACTCCCTCATTCACGTGGTGAAGCTCATAAACAGATAGTGGAATTGAAGAAGGAGCTTCTTGAGAAGAAATGGCACGGATGTGTGACCAAATTGCATCGAGAAGTGGTGAAAAAGGTGAAAACAGATCGTCGTTCATGGAAAGACGGTCAAAATGATACACTCATGGCGTTCTTTGCCTCTGCTGATAATATCACCAATATGATCAATGCTCGTCTTGTGAAACTCTTTATTTCTGCAGTATTGTTGACTCGTGATCTTAAGCTTAATCCTCCTGAATATGTTGATGATGTTCTCCGTTATCGGATCCTTAATAAATCCGATTCTAGCAACCCACTGAGATTCTTCATTGATCATTGTCAAAACGACAAGATGCTCAACCTGTACATCTCGCTTCTTTGGAACTATAAGCCCATCAAGAAACTCTGTGGAGATGCTGAGTGGTCATTCAAGAAAATCCGTGGAAATCTTTCTCAGGAGGAACGACTGGCCAGAGCTGCTGCTCTTGGTCGGACTAAAGAATCCAAAGGACCCGAAGGGTCCGAGGATTCTGACGATGATGATGATGATTCTGAGAATTCTGAAGATTCTGATTCTGATTCTGATTCCGATTCTGGGTCTAATTCCGATTCCGATTCCGATGGTTCAGTTTCCGATGGTTCAGACGAGTCTGACGAATCAGAGCCCGAAATGGACCCCGAGGAAGCATTTGAAAAATTTGCCTCTTTTGATGGTATGGTAGCAGGATCAGACGATGAAGCTGAATTCCGTGCTGACCCTAATATTGACTATAATGAAATCACCGACGAGGAGCCAGAGGAATCTGATCTGGAGGAGGAGAGAAAGAAGAGGGAGAAGGCAGAAAAGAAAAAGAAGAAAGAAGAAAAGGAAGAAAAGAAAAAGAAGAAGGAAGAAAAGAAACAAGAAAGCAAATTGCCTTCTTTAGCAGTGGGATACCTTTCTGGAGATTCAGACGACGATGATGCCGACAACGATAAGGTGGCCAAGGAGGCCACTACAGCACGGAAAAATAGACGTGGGCAGCGGGCCAGACAGAAGATTTGGGAACAAAAGTACGGACGGAACGCTAACCATGTGACCAAGGAAAAACAGCGAATAGCCAGCGAGAGGGAGAGAAAGCAGCAGGAGTTTGAAGAGAGAGAGAGAAAGAGACAACTCAAGGCTCAGCAACACCAAGGTCCTCGTTATAATGCTCCAACGCCGTCTTCACTGTCTGCAGGGTCTTCATTGGCGACAGCAACTGCATCCGAGCACCCATCGTGGGTGGCCAAGAGGAAGGCAGAGGAGAAGTTGAAGAACGTCAAGTTCACCGGAAAGAAGGTCAAGTTTGATTAAAAGATGTTTGAATGTCCTAAGATCACAGCAACGTGGGGTCCATATCACAGTAACGAGGGGTCCACATCATAGCAACGAGGGATCCACGGAAAATGTCTTTGCGATATCGTCATCGGTCATTTCCGTGCACACAATGGGAGACTCCACCAAAAAGCGGTAGTGGCACTTTTCTGGCTCATTCACCGAAACGAGCCTGTTTTCCTTTGCACACACCAAATCCACCACCGCTGACCTTTGCGGTCCGTTCCAGCACTTGGCCCCGTGTGCATAGTGGATGGATGTCTCGCCCACTGCAGTGGCCCGGCCAATCAAAATATTGTCTTGAAGAATGGAATCGAGAAATCCGATCTTGTAAACGTACTCACCAATCCGCCTCGAGACTGACTCGCCGTCCACGGCCCGCAAAATGTCGTCCTTGCCAAAAACCTTGTTAAGATTGTCCTTGTAGATGGATGCCTCTGCGGTCTTAGACTTGATATCTTTGCGGAGATTCTCCACCGTCCTCTCGATTCGTTCGATATCTTCAGAAACGTATTTGTCCTGCAGATGATCGACATCACCAATGTCCACCACCCCCTGACTTCCTCCTGTCAACCGAACAAATGCATCGTGGACCAAGTCCACAAATGAAAATGCCCCCACGGTTACATGCTCTTCAAGACTGGCCCGCACGGCGGTCCAGGAGTCCAGCTCACCCGCCACGACACCATGGGACACTAACCACTGCTTGAACTCATTTGACACTTTTTCGAGCGTTTCAGACGTCAATCCCTTCCGAAGAGTCGCCATCTCCGCTGATTCTTCACCGGGGAACTTCTCTATGGCCCTCTCCATCAATTGAGCCACCACAGAGACCTCGTTTTGGCTCTCCAACGCCGCCTGACGTGCTGCCTCTGTAGCTTGAGCCAACTTGGCCTCTTGAACTGAAATCTGCTCGCCCAATCCGGCAATCTCCGCCTCAAGAGCCGCATATTTGTCGGAGATAGTCTGCTTCAACTCCCGGGCCTTCTCCACATACCGTTGACGTGTTTTTAAGGCAGTTGCCACATCCTTCCGACGAGACTCCACATAATGGTCAAATTGAGCCCGTACTTGCGGGCACCGATCGGGACATTCGCCGGTCCGCCACTCGTCGGAACCATCACAGCACACATCATAGTCACAGACCCCGTCGTTTAGCTTAAACGAGTCAATATAAGCAGGAAAGTAGCCCTTATTGGCGCAATAGAATGGCTGTGAAGCTTCTGGAGAACATGCATTCGTGGCAGGTTCGTCTGATCCATCAGGACAATCGCAGAAGTCGTCGTTGATCTGATCAAACGAAATCTTGATGGACGCGTCTGATAAGCACAGCCACATATTGGACGCGTCTGGCTGGTATAGGTGCTGTTTCTCAGGAGGCACGCCTCTGATTGAAGCGGCTGCTACCGCCAAAAGTGTGAAGACAGCTAGCATTTGGCCTTTTGCACTTGTGCGTAGCGAATTGGCTATGTGTTTATAAGAACATCCGTACACCAGAATATATTAGGTGGTTTATCAGTCAATAGACCAGAGGGAAAAGTTCCACAAGTATTGTATGAATTCTGAAGACTCACAGATATAGACTACATCATTAGATTTATTCTCCCTGCAAATGTAAGCTCTTTTGCTCAAGGCGTAAACTACCCCAACTATTGTGGTGTACGGATGTACACAAGTACACGGTGTACGGGTGTTAGCTTCAAAACATGAGTGCATGAAGATAACGATTTGAACTCCTTTATTCTCTACTCCACGCCCATGCATTGATGGCAAAAAAGCATGCAGAGAATCTCACCACGGCCAAGTGCAAGCGAATTATTCGTCCATTGACGTCCAAGCTTTTGTCGCTTACCGACTTGTACTTGAAGTATCCTTCCAAATTCTCCTTTGATGTGGAGTCATGCTCAGATTCAGTGGCGGTGCCTTCTGCAGCGGCAACTTTCGCCTGGCCAGAGTCCAGCAGCATCCGACTTGCCAGCGTTTGCCAGTTTTTATCGCCAGAATTGGCCACCGCCTATAAGGAAATGTTTGCCATGTTCAAGAATATCATTGGAGCCTTATACCCGGAGCCAGCGTTGTCAATGTCTTTAACGGCAGTGGCGGCATTACAACTTGGTAAGGCCATTGTTCTTGGCACAAAATCTACATATTACAAGCTAAACCAGGCGTCGCTCTTTGACCAGGCGTCTATCCCACAATATCTCCAAAAATACCGCCACGAGCTATCTGACGACATCGACGACTGGCTCTCCATGGACCCTCTGCCCGTGATGCAAGCTCAGAAACACCACCTTTTGGCTGGTTACCTCCTTCATCTTGTGGTATTCAACCTGCGCCACTTGCTCTACCCGTTGGTACCTGTATTGGTACACTGGCTTGTGGAGCAACGCCACCATCGGCTTGCTCGAACTCTTCTTTCCGAGTTTCTTATGTGGCTGCCTGCTGGTGCTGATAATGATGTCGTGGCAGAACTCTCTGTTGGGAACCCCTCCGGCTTTGATCCGACCGCTCCGCTTTTCTGGTTCCTCCATACAGTGGGTTATTGGGAGAATCTTGTGGCTGTGGTAAGGTTGGCATCTTCGGACTCATCACTGGAACGCTATTCCGCTTATGATGCGGTGTTTCTCAATGTGATGTTCCGTTCGGATCGTCTTTCAGTGACGGACTGCCCAGATCTCAATCTCGTCTACACCGTCTTGGTTGCCAACCCGCAGTACCCCCATAATACGCAAATCTTGACCTCGGTGGCGGCCCAGTTGATCTGCCACACCAAGACACTTCTTGACGACTCACGGAATTCTGCCGTGACACTTGCCCATTTGAAAAATGCTCGCAACCAAACGGCCCATTTCATCCATGCTTGGCTTGCCTTGCGCGCAGACTGCGTGTTCAACTCGCTAGACGGCGGCAACCAGGAGTTATTCGCCGGCTTGGCCGACTTCTTGTCCTACTTGGCCGCCTATTGCGGACGTGTAATTGGCTACTTGGCTGAGAGAATGCTGACAACACCGGCTGCGAAAACAAAAGATGCCTTGGCCCAGTTTAAGAACCTCTTCTACCACATTGACATGCTTCTGATGACGCTTTCTGTGCTAGAGGCCTTTTACCTCGATTATCGTGTCTTGTCTATTGGTCTAGAAAATGTCAGGTTGCCGTCTTTGGCTACCGTGTTTGTTGATCTCATGGCACCACGTGCCGAGCTCACCGAAGTGTTGGAGCTCCTTGAGTGGATCTCATCACCGCCGGATCCGAATCGCCAAGCATTGGCTCTTCATCTCATGCGGGCCTTCTTCAGAGAAGACTCACCGTTGGCAGAACAAGCCAACATGCATGAAATTGCAGAAACACTCAATCTCCCAAGAACTTAAGGCCTTTCCCGTCGGCCATCAAGAGCTTCCCGTTCATGGACTCATCGGAAATGGCCTCTATCACCTTGTTTACCACTTCGTCCATGTGCACTTTGGGGAAGTTGTTCCCGACTGGAGCCAGCTTTCCCATATCGGTTTCCTCCACGAGAGCTGGCAACACTGCATTGACGCGAATGTTGCCTCTCAACTCCCCCGCTAACGAAGCGGTGAGCCCGAGAAGACCCGCCTTCAGTGCAGCGTATACTGCGGTGCCAGGGCTGGTGAAACCCGTCAAGGACAAGATGGACGCCACGTTTAAGATGGTGGGTTTTTCTTCTTGCTGCTTAGCCATCTTTGTGAAAGGTTTAATGGCCCATTTGGTGAGGATCATTGGAGCAGTGAGGTTGGTGGCGATGGTATTGGAAATGGCAGATTCAGAGGAGCGGGCCAAGAGAGAGTTCTGGGCGATGCCGGCACAATTGATGAGAATAGACGATTTGTCGAGAGCATCGAGGAACAATTGTTGGTTCTTTGGCTTTTCGGTTTTGACCACATCCAAGAGATCAAGCAGGACAATATCATGGGATTGGTTATCAGCAGTGGCCAACAGCTTGACAGTTTCGGATAAAAGCGATTCGTTTCTGGCCACAAGAGTTACGCTAGCACCCAACTCGGCAAGTTTTTTGCTGACACTGAGGCCAATGCCTCTGGAGGCACCGGTGACAATGGCTCTTCTTCCAGTGAATAAGGACATGAGTGCGGTAGTTGATAGAGTTGCGCACTACTTTGAGGGGTGATGTGCGGGTATATATATATAAGGGGTGAAGACACCGGATGAAAGGAAAGAATTCCGGGGCCCATAACATGAAATAGCATGTGCTAGGTGAGATTGCTCTAGCAACAAGGTAATATGGTGGAATGAGAAATACGTAGTAGGGTAACCTTTAGCGGCTGGTAATGATTGGGCTATTAAACAATCTTCACCACCATCCAATAAGACTTCGTGGCCAAGTTGGCTAAGGCGCAAGACTGTTAATCTTGAGATCGTGAGTTCGAGCCTCACCGAGGTCGTTTGGATTTTCTTGCCTTTATGGCCAAGTTGGTAAGGCACCTCACTAGTAATGAGGAGATCGTCAGTTCGAATCTGGCTGAAGGCATCTTTTTATGTTTTTGTTGAGGCCGGAGGCCAAAGCAAGGACATGTTTAGTAGCTTCTTGCCCAAGTAAATACATGTAAGTAGTCAGGGCTCTATTCATTTAATTTTTTTTTTTATTCAATGGAAATGCTTAGACCTGTGGTCTAAGCATTTAGAAGGACTTCCGGAAGTTCTTAAGAGACTTTTCCCAACGACAGTCGGAAAGGTATAAATAATGCAAAGAAGGAGACAAGGCAAGAAAATCGAATTCAGTCTCGTCTTGAAGTGGAAGGGTGAAAGACACGAATAAGGTACGTAAGGAGCGGAGATGAAGTGAAGAAGGGAACACAAAGCGTAAGGAAGAAGTATCGGAGAGGGAAAACAAGCGGAGATCCGATAAACAGTGGAAAGTGGCGAGATGGTTCTCGGCGATCCAGCGTGAGTGAGCCAGGATAGGAAGGTGCAACTCTAAAGTTTGAAGTGGTGGAGGCAGCGAGGCAGCGAGCGAAAGATTAGGGATGGGAAAATTGGCAATAAGTTTTAAGCGGGTAATATGGGAAAGGTCAAAAGCGACTGGTTCTTCGAAAGGTTTACATGAAGTGGCCAGACATTGGATGTTCAAGGAGTGGAGATGAGGAGCGGAGAAAAGCGGGGCAACTGCCGGTAGAAGCCACTGAGGAAGGAAGATTTTAGCGTACACTGGAGCTGAAGTGGATTGGAGAAGGGCATCAAGGGCAGCAAGAACAGGGGCAGTCAAGATGTCACGTGAGTAGGCGAAAGTAGCATGGATATGAAGAGGACGGCCACAATGAGATAAAAGATTGGCCAAACGGCGCAAGTAACGGCACGTAACGCGAGCAGACTCGTCGTCGAAGGAGACGTTGACTGTGATGTCGCTAGAGGCACGGAGGGTGGTATTTTTAGCTTCAGCACAAGAGCTTCTATCCACGCAGGAGGAGATATGGTAGGAGGCGGCACGTGAAGAAGATTGAGGGAAGGCCAGGCCACCATAGACGCCAAAATCGTAATGATTTTTGGATTGAATAGCGTGACTTTGGCAGCGAATATGAACGGATTTCCCTGAAAGAAGGCATCGGTAGGCAGCAGAGCATGTGGATTTGCACAGGAGAAAAGGACGGATATCTTTTTCGTCTAGGCACTTTTGAGAGAGCACCCAATGGATGATTTCTTCCGGGAGGTGGTGCATTGGAACTGTAAAATCGACAAGAAGAAGAAGAACAAAAGAATAAGAATAAGAATTAGGAAAGAGGAAATGAGCGATATTTATGAGTCAGGTGCGAATCCGACCTCGGCCATATTCGTATCTCCAGATCCGGGGATCGCGCATTAGACCATTATTGAAATCCCGCCACGCATGCACATGATACTCAGATACTGATAAAGACCAGGATACGGATATGGATATGGATATGGATATGGAAAATATACGACAAAGAAGCCTATAGATTAATAAATCAATAAATTAATGAATTAATGAATTAAAGAAGAATAAACAGAACATAAAATATAGAACCTAATATTATATTTTATTTGACTATCTAGTGACGGGACCACCAGTTTGTACAGGAAAGGTTTCGTATCACGGTGAAAAAACACACTTGTGCAGTACAATTCCGAGACGTGGTTATCTTTTTCATCGGTGGTCCGTTGGAGGGTTGTATGCAGGATGTTAATTTAGGCAGTTGAACCAAGAGTAGAGCCACCGGAGTGAATATTTGGACCACCTGTGTACTCATCTATTCATTGGACAAAAGTGCCGACACTGCCATAAGTCCCAACAAAGTATACTTCACGTAATTATTCTCAGTAATAAGAATAGTGGCGTAACCCAACTTTGGCACATAAGCCTTGACTGTTCCGACCAAATCAGTCTTTTGATTCAAGTATGGTTGTTTCTTGGCATAAAGGGAGAGGTCGTTCATGGCGTTATTATCACCCTTGGTAAGAAGAAGCTGCTTATCCTTTGTGTGGTGTTCATTCAACACACGGTGAACAATAGGGATACTTTGACCCTTGATTTCATAAACAACCACGTCTCCTGCTTTAGCTTGGTTGTCTCTATTCCAAAGAAACAAGATATCGCCACGTTGGAACGCCGGCTCCATGGACCCCGATAAAACCACCACAATGGGAGAATGAGAATTGGTGGCTACACCAAGTGCTTTCCACGTGATGAACGCTGACGTGAACACATATGCTATAGTTAAAAGCTGGGTCAATTGTTGGCGGAGGTTCATTTGTTGTTGGTTGTTGCGCGTGGAGTTCGCGGTTGTACTTCGCGATACTTAGAGAAAGCTAGCTCACGTGAACAAAATATTGAGTGGTGGAGAACCGTGAAGAAATGAATAATTAGACGAAAGAATTGTGGATGCTAAAGAAACGATTATATCAAATGGCACTCTAACTAGTTGATGTCCATATTCTATGTGCACACTGGGTTTACCCGCCACCGTGGCTAATCTTGGTGTACGGGTGTAATACGGCATTGGCAAGAAAAATTTGCCAGTGACCGAGCAATGACATGTATGTAGGAAGGGGCATATACATATATAGTAATTTATAGACATATTGAATTGATGATATTCTGAATTAGCATTTCATCTACCTAAACTCTATATATATATATATATATATATATATATATATATATTTCAGATATTCATACTTATATATATACATATATATATATATATATATTTCAGATATTCATACTTATATATATACATATATATATATATATAATCTGTTTCTTTATGGTGTATTGTTGTATACTGTTCCCCGCGAAACCATAAAATTTCTCACTGCGCTCTTATTCCCAGATCAAGCAACTTCACCTACAAAGAACAATCAAGAACGCGAGAACCTTTCTGGTATCATCAATCTCAAAAATTTCCTAATCTTCAAATTTTCCATTCTTCTCCCTTTCCTTATCCATAATCTTGACTTCATGGACCGCAAAAATACGCTTAAACCTGATAATCGCCACCCGAAGGCTCCTTGGCTGAGTGAATCTCCTAGTCCTGATTCTTCTCGAGTTTCTTCTCCAGATATCCTTCATTTTGCTTCAGATAATGTCCCTCATGAAGAAGCGGCGCAAGAGAAACTGGAGTCCCAAAAACCTCCTTCTCAGGCTCCTTCTCAAGCCCCTTCTCAGGCTCCGTCTCATCCATACGGAAACATCTTATCTCAACAACAAAGACCATCGCCTTTCTTCCTGAAACCTACTCAAATTCAACTGCTGTCGCCAGCTCAACCTCCAATTTCTCGCATGACAAGCTCCTTGATCACCAACAATAACAACAACTCAGAAGGTCCTTCTCGAGTGCAATCGGTATCATTTTCTGACCAGGATCCCCTGGAACGTTCTCGTCGTTTCACCATCACTTCTCAGCCATCATTTTTGAATTTGGCTCAGGCAAATGCTGCTTCTAATGCTCCTTCCAGAAAAGCATCTCTAAAGGGTGATCAACTTCCCATCATGACTTCTCGTACAAGCTCAGCTTTGAACATCACCCCGGTACACCAACAAAAGCATCAGCAACTGCAACTGCAACATCAACAACTTCAACAACATCAACAACTTCATCAGCAGCTGCTGCAGCTGCTGCAGCCAGTGCCTGAACAGACTTCTCGTCGTTCCTCTCATGATCGTCACCAAGTGTCTACTCTGCACAATGAACCATTCCCTGTTTTCCACGATGGCTTTTCTCTTCTGCAGCCTCATTTGAATGAACAGAATCAACTTAAGCAGCAATCAGAACCTGCGGATCCTCTTTACCAAAAAAATCTCGATCCAAAATTACCATCTACTCAAGATGAAAAGTCTTCAAAAGGTCCTTTGGGTCCTTTGGGTCCTTTGGGTCCTTCAAAAGGCCCCTCGAAAGGCCCCTCCATATTGCTAGATAAAAGCAAGTCTCCCTCGCCTCCTCCACCGGCAAATCATCCAACATCTTCAACTGGTGCTTCTCATCGTCTTCTAAACACCCGTCCCCACCCTCCTTCGGCAATCGGATCTTCCGCTAGCATTAAACAAGGGGAATCGGCACCAATTCCAATCCGTTCAGCCGGCGGAGGTTCTCTTCTGCGCAACAACTCCGCTCACAGAAGATCCAACAAAACCATTGTGGCGTCTCCGGTGGGTCCTCCTGTTCCGTTCCAGGAATACTTGACTAAAGAGGACGACCGTAAGTTCCACATCTTGCTCGGTTGCACGGGCAGTGTGGCTACAATCAAAGTGCCCATGATCATCGATAAGCTTTTCCAAATTTTCGGCACGCAGAAGATCTCGGTACAGTTGGTGGTGACAAAAGCAGCACGTCACTTCTTGAAAGGACTCAAGATCCACAACGACGTGAAGATCTGGCGTGACGATGACGAGTGGGCTAACTTCACCGAGTGGAACCGTTCCAACACAACTACAACGATTTCCACAAGTGAGCAGCTGCTCTCGACCAAGAAGCAGAAAAACCCTTACGAAAAGATGATCTTGCACAATGAGCTACGCAAATGGGCCGACATCATGCTTATTGCCCCGCTTAGTGCTAACACTTTGGCTAAGATTGCCAACGGAATCTCGGACAATTTGTTGACGTGTATCATCAGATGCTGGGGGCCTACTGGCGGAATTGCAGGTCAAGGGTCACAGAAAAAGCCTATTCTCGTTGCTCCAGCCATGAACACATTTATGTACACGCATCCAATGACAGCCAAGCAACTCAAGTTGATTGCATCAGAAGAGGATAGTTTTGGCATGGAAGTTCTCAAGCCTGTTGAGAAGGTGCTTGTTTGCGGAGATATCGGCATGGGTGGAATGAGAGAGTGGGTTGATATTGTGGAGATTTTACGTCGGAAGATCAAGCAGATTATTTCTGAGCGTAATGGAGAAGGAATGGACGCATCTATTGGTGTTCCTGATGAGGAAGACGATGAAGATGAGGAAGCAGACAAGACCAATAATGATGCAGAAGACGATGATGATGACGATGATGACGACGATGATGATGATGACGATGATGATGATGATGACGACGACGATGATGATGATGACGAAGAAGACAATGAAGATAATGAGGAGAATGAAAAAGAAAACGAAAAAGAAAAAGCCACGACTTTAAACGAAGAAGATGGTAAAAGTGGAAAGAAGGAGAAAGATACCACAAGAGTGAAGAGTAAGACAAGAGATGAAGATGGGTTGTTGTTTGAGTTATCGGAGGATACTCCAGGAGATATGGTTGACGAGATCCAACGAAACATCAGTCCACCCACGGAAGGAGCACAGTCGATTATTTAAATTTCTAGTCTTTGTCGTTGTCATATTTTGGATTGAAGTGTTGCAGACTTTTGTTTCAGTGGTTTCAGTGGTTTCAGTTTCTCCAACGGCTTCAAATAAGCAAGATGTTCTTCGTCCCACTTTTCTACGAGGCCAGAAACATCGGAGCGGAGTAAACAGTCACGGAGTTCAGATGAGTGCTTGATCTGCTGGAACATCTGGAGATTATATAGGAGGGAGTCGATGACGTCGTCGATTTTGGTAGGAGGTGTAGGAAACGGGAAACTTGAGAGTAAAGCGGAGGTTCTTGCCGACAAGGACATTGAAGGAAAATTGGCAGGAAGATGGGAAGAGATAGCAGAGAGATCAAAAGGGGCGCATAGAGGATCAGCCAACCATCCTAAAACAAGCAGGGATCGGAGATTCTTCGATTTCACCGGAGTAGTAGCCTTGGGATTGCCCATGTGACTATATAGCCAAAAGTATAGCATTGATCGGGAAAATGGGAATTCCAAAACGGCTTGGTTACATTTTTCATGGAGTAAAGCAGTCAACATCTGCTGTAAGGCGTAGTTACGTAGGACGTTGGGCAAAGTAGCCAGACGACCGTTAGAACGAGTTCTTTGGTCTTCTATCAAGAAGATCGAGGGGTTTTCCTTAGTAGAGAGCAAAAGATCAACGGTTTTCAGTGCCACTTTTGCCAAATTCAACCTGGATAAGTTTGAATGTGGAGGTAAATGGCCAGCGAAGGATTGGTGAAGGTCCACGTGAGCCCAGCGGAGAATTTCTGGTTTATTTGGGTTTTGGTAAGAAACATCACAAAAGGAGAAGTTTTTAATTCCAACATCAACGGATAAAATCCTCGGTTTGTTTTTCGGTAGAGATTCCAAATGGCCCATTCTATCGAGAATGGCAGCGGCGATGGCTGGCTTCACCGAGGGCACATCTGCACCAATGAAAAGCGCTAGCTTCTTAAGCACGTGGGCGGTGCTACCCATCAACACCGAATGGGCAGTCATTGGTGGAAATATGGAGGTGGGAATAATGTGGATAGGGGAATAGAGAATGGAGAGCGCGTGATGTGTGGCACGTGATAGTCTAGAATTCGGCTAACTCGTAAACGAAGTAAACATAAACAATGGATTGCCGGGAGCCGGGGAAGAAAATATAGAAAAAGAAAAAGAATAACCTTAGCTAGGCTAAGTTAACAAAGCCGATGAATAAAGAAGAGATGAGAATAATAGATGGTGCGGACCGATATTTAGACGTGTAGAGGCTCAAGGAGAGACGCCACGCCAAGCCCAAAATGATCTATCAAAGATGAAAAAAGGAAGAGGAAAAAAGAAAATGATAAGAAAAAAAAAAAAAATACGGAAGAAAATTCAAAAAGATAATTTTATCAAAAGGGATATTTTGAATTATGACACTTTTGCCAAGCGGGACAAATTAGCAATTATGAATGTAGACGCGGTATAGAGGTATTTTTTTCATTTTCGGGGGAATTTTTCACCCCCACGCTTTACACGGTTTTTTTTTTTTGTTTTTTTCACGCTTTTCACGCTTTTTTGTTTTTTCCCGCTTTTTCGTGTTCTTTTTTCTTTTTCACGCTTTCTTTCTTTTGACTGCTTTTGGCCGAATTAATCTTCGCTTTCGCGTCGAAGGAGGCGTGTATTCGATGCAAGCGGAAAAGATAAGAGCCTAAAGCGGCAAAATAACCGGAGCACCGAGAATGTTACAAGAAGTAGAAAATTAGAAAATCAGAAAATCAAAATATTAAAATATCAAAATATCAGAAAATCAGAGAAAACACAACTCTGTAAGAAAAAATGTAGAAAAAATAACATCCCCAATTTCTAAATCATCTCATAACATCTCATTGAAGATCGGTATCCCCGGAGCCCCGTCGTCTTCTATTCTAATTTAGCCATCCTGCATATACATCGCGCCATGTGCACAGTTGGGGCCATATTCTTCCTTCATCCTGACAGGCTCACAAAATGCCACCACAAAATGCGCGTGCACATAACGCCACCGTGAAATCTTCACTGTTCCGTCTATTGCAACCGCATATTACAATATTGGATTCATATCCATATCCAAATCCATATCCATATCCATCATCCTTTATCCACCAACATCCTTCCCCCATCCTCCATTAGCCTCTGGATTATCTCCTTACTCTCAACCTATTATTTCAGAAGAACCTCCACGTCTAAATACCGCCTTATTAATTCATCCGTCCTGTATATAATCCACGTGCATAATCGTGTCAACACAGGGCTGGCACGCCTCATGCAGGCGACATCCTAAAACCCTTCTGGCATCAGCGGTATAAATAAGTGGCCCATCCCAGTACAATTTCTCCTTCTTTTTTTTTCTTATTATCTTAATCACCTATCCCAAACATATACACACACAATGAACTTCAAGACTCTTGCTATTACCTTGACCGCCGCCACTGTTGTGTCCGCTGCTAACCACTCCAACGGCTCTAACGCCACCAACCACACTAACGGTTCTAACGGCTCCGGCAAGCACCACTCTAGTGACAGTGGTGCCATCCAGAACGTCGGTGCCGGCATCTTCGGTGCTGCCGCCGCTGCTGGTGTTGCTTTGATGTTGTAAGTGGGTTTCTTCATAGATCTGTATTTTTAATGGATTAATAATAAAGGATTATACTGTAGACTCGTTCACTGTAGACAAAAAGAAATTCAAAAAATGGCGTGTTTCGAATGCCTGTATCGAGCTCGATGGTTCTCGTGGCTTCGCCACCGTCTATATACACTCTTTGCATTACAATGCCTCGAGAACGCTAACTGCCTATTGGAGGAGAAAAATCACGAAATCACGAAGTGGAAAATTTCAAGTCCGAATCCAGAATATTCTTTCCAAAACGATCTTCCTAAAATCGTTACACGCCATTTGATTTTCCGTCTTGAGCAACTCTTCGTTCTCCTTTTTTAGCCCCGCTTGCTGTCACTGTTCCATTGCAGCTTTTTTACCCAATGTACTGTAGTAAGTCACGTGACCAGTCCATTTGCCGCTATTCTATAATTACCAACTTGGTCACTCTTTTTTATCCGAGATCCTTATAATCAAAGCCAAATGGTTTATAAAACACAGCCTCGGTGCACTGTGCTGCCTCGATTTTTAAAATTTTGTACTGCATCAGGTGTTAATTTCACCTTGTAATTCAATGTACTGTATGGTGTATGATGACAAAATTTCCACTATATAGACACCCGTGCACCAAACCTCTCTTATCCGGACACTTACCCCCGTTGATTTTGGTCCCCAAGGCCTTTAGAAGAGCAGCAGCAGCATTTTCGGTATTAATAGGGTACCAGAATTTACATGTAGTTTTTTATTTGGAAAAATTTCCAGTGGTGCAACCTCTGTTCAACGTTAGAATGTAGTGACAAAACAGATATACACCTCTCTTAACCGGATTTCGAAAGCAAGCACCTAAATAAAGCAGCCCAGCCGCCAACGAGATAATTGGGCAGCGGTGAGATACCAACCTGTAATTGCTCAAGTAGTGGTTTTATGAGTCATGGCACGTACATGTTTATTATCCTCTTAGAAGCAGACTAGAGCATAATTATTCCGGACTACTTTCCATGCATTAAGGGAGAAGAACATCACATTATTTTTTTTTTAAAAAAAAAAAGCACCACTTTTTTGTGATGCCACCCAAAAGTTGTTTTGCTATCCAAAGAATTTTTTTTACACCCGTACATCAGTAGACTGATAATAGAGCCAGTTACAAGTATAGTTTAGTTAGCTGAGAACATGCTTTTATTACATGAAACAAAATAAAAATAAAAATATAGAGAAGTATCAGACTACAATGTACCATGTATAAGGACTCAAAACGGCATTTTAAGGAAATAATCTATTATAGATTCTGTCTATATTTTGTGTAGGGATTTTGTAGGAAAATTTAGACTATCTCTGGATGTAGAAACAATTTCTGTATCTCACTTTCACCGCTCTCATACAAATACAAATATACATGGATTTTTCTATGATTTTATACCTAATATATTTATGTATATTCGTATATAAATGTATTTAATAGACTTAAACTATACCTATATTTATGCCTATATTTATGCCTATATTAATGCCTATATTAATGCCTATATTTATGCCTATATTTATGCCTATGTTTATGCCTATATTTATGCCTATATTTCTACTATAGACGTATCCTTATACTTATATAGATTTTTATATAACCGGAGATTCTCGGTGTCGACTAAATTCTACCGGTTTCAGGATAAAAGACGTAATTAAATAGTTTTATTTTCTTTCATACATACGATTAAATACCGAAAGAAAACCTAGATTTTTGCATTGATTCATGTCTAGTTTTATATCTAAATGTGCCCTATCCTAAATATACTGAGAATTTATGTCATAACTCAAATCATATACTTCGTTTAGTATACCTAGATAAATACATAAATACATATATATATTTAATACATATACATACCTACATGCGTATTTAAATTTATATTATTTTATACATAGTTTATACATAGTTTATACATAGTTTATACATAGTTTATACATAGTTTATACATAGTTTATACATAGTTTATACATAGTTTATACATAGTTTATACATAGTTTATACATAGTTTATACATAGTTTATATATAGCTATATCTAACTGTATACAAGTCAAACAAACAATCTTAAGTAGATCTTCATTCAATCTCATTACTAGAGTCGTACCTAATTTTAATTTTTCACCAAGATTTATGCATACATTTACCTAAGCTTATACTTACCTTTATACCTAGCAATAAGTATATATCTGGATCTCTATATTTTCACCTACATTTGATACCTAGAATACGTAGTTCTATTTCTAGATATATGTCTCGATTGTTAGTATTACCAAAAATGTACATTGTACCTAAATCCATACCTTTTTATACTGATTCTAGGAAAACTAGATTGTACTAGATAGAATACTAAATAAGAGAAGGCTAAATGAGAGAATACTATATGAGAAAACACTATATTAGACAAAGTATACTATATAATACTAAATCAAAGTATACTGTATAATACTAAATTTATACAACAATAAGCACACAATTTTTCCAATTAGTATCTATTAATTTCCCTCATCAACCATTTCTCGATGATATTCTCAATTCCTCACATTTAAAATATTGTGTCATTTTCATGATATTCTTTCCTTGATCAGTCACCATTGTTGATTTTCTTATGATAGATGGTTTTGAGCATGTATTTCGACAATCTCAATATTCTGATTTACAATATTCTGCCAAAAGACCTTAGGCATGTCTTGACCTTTGGCCTTGATGTTTATACCCCTTTATATCTAGTATAACGTTTATATCTAGTATAACATTTATATCTAGTATAACATTTATATCTAGTATAACATTTATATCTAGTATAACATTTATATCTTATATGCTTCTTATCCATCTACCTTTAAATTGTATTCCTTTATATCTTTGTACCTTCATATCTAGTATATACCTTTATACCTTCATATATAGTTTATCCCTTTATATTTAGTCTATACCTAGTTTATCCCTTTACATTTAGTCTATACCTAGTTATATATATATCTTATTTTTACCCTGGTTTATACCTTTATAGTCTTTATAATTTATACCTATATCTTTATACCATACTTTATTCCTAGTGTTTACCTTTTACCAAGTAATACCTTTAAATTGTATTCCTTCATGTCTGCTTATACCTTCTACCTTCGTAACACTTGTATAATTCTATCCCTTTATATCTTGTTTATATCTTTACACCAAGTTTATTCTTTGTAATTTATTTGTTCCTTCATACTGACACCAGTATATTCCTTTATAGTTTATTCATTTCTGCCTTATTCCTTATATTTTGTTTATACCTTAAAACCAAGGTTAAAAGCTGATATCTAGTCTTTAATATTTTATACTTTTATATCTAGTTTACACCAAGTTAATACCTATATAGTTTATCTTTAAAGTTTAAACCTATCTTTATACCTAATTGATGCGTTTATAGTTTGTTTATACCTTTTTACCTAATTTATACATATATTTCAACTTACAAGTAATTTGCTTATTTTACTAAATCTAAGCTATAGTTTATAAAAATTGTATTTAGTTTTTACCTTAATATCTGGTGTATACCTTAATTTATACCTTTATATCTAGCATATACATCTAGTATATACTTTTATATTTTATACCTTTGTTATATATATATATATATATTTTTTTTTTTTTTTTTTTTTTTTTTTTTTTTTTTTTTTTTTTTTTTTTTTTTTTTTTTTTTTTTTTTTTTTTTTTTTTTTTTTTTTTTTTTTTTTTTTTTTTTTTTTTTTTTTTTTTTTTTTTTTTTTTTTACCTTTATACCTTTTCTTAATCCCAGCTTATACCTTCATAATTATACCTTTATAGTTAGTTAAACCTTAATAAACCTAGTTTATCCTTTTATACTTTTAGGCTTTATACCTAGTTTACATCAAGTTTACGTCCTTATATCTAGCAATACCTTTATACCTTTTATCTTTATACCTTCATACTATCATATCAAATACATTACTTTAAGCTTTTTCCCATTCTTTATCTCTACACCTTTTTATCTTTATACCTTAATACTTAATTCTTATATCTACTATCCTTAGTCTATATCTTAGTCTATACCTTAGTCTATACCTTAGTTCATACCTTCATAGTTCATATCTTTATGTATAGTTTATACCTGATTCACACATAAATAATTTGTACAGTTATCTAGTATATACCTTTTTACCTTGATATCTAGTTTATACCTTTATATCTATTTTATCCCTTTATACCAAGATTCACTTTCGAATGACTTCATTAAAACCTTTATACCAAGCTTATACCTTTGTACCAAGCATACACCTTTGAAGCTGATACCTATTTCTTAATATTGGGTGTATACCTTAGTCTATACCATAATATCCGGTTATGCTTTTATATCCAGTTTATACCTTTAAACCTTTACCTTTATACCTAAACCACACCTAGTTGATAAATAATTTACGCCTTTTAATATAGTTATACCTTAAACCTTTCTACAACGCTTAAAGCTTTGAAGTTTATACCTTATGTCTCTATCTTTCTCTATACCTTTATATCATTACCTTTGGCTTTGCCTTTATACCTTTATACCTTTATGCCTTTATATCTATACCTTTATACCTTTATGCATTTATACCTTTATGCCTTTATATCTGTATCTTTATACCTTTATAATTAGTTATACCTTTATCTATGCCTTTATCTATGCCTTTATCTATACCTTTATCTATACATTATATCTATACATTATATCTATACATTATATCTATACATTATATCTATACATTATATCTATACATTATATCTATACATTATATCTATACATTATATTTATACATTTTATCTATACATTATATCTATACATTATATCTATACATTATATCTATACATTATATCTATACATTATATCTATACATTATATCTATACATTATATCTATACATTATATCTATACATTATATCTATACATTATATCTATACATTATATCTATACATTAAATCTATACCTTATATCTAGTTATACCTTAATTATACAGATATGTACATATTGATAGCGGTGCTTCATTCAGACTTCCACCACCTTCGGCGGTGGAAGTCACTTTCCCGGCCTTCCCTTTGGCCCCCAATTAGGAGGAGTTTCCTGAAAACGAACAATGTTCAACTTTCTAAGAGCCAATAATGGAGCACTAAATTCATTGACAGTATCGAAATCAACGTTACGAGAATCCTTAGCCAAAAAATTCAATACTCTTGTTCCCACCATTCCATCGGATAAATTAGGGGAACGGTCGATATCGGCGCTAAGACGACTAAGGGCGGTTTCTTTGGCGGTTTTTTTCTCCGGGGCCAAAGAGGTTATATCTGGGGCGGAAAGCTGCGATTCAAGCTGGCGGGCGCGAGCTTCATTGGCCCGACGCAGCCACCGGGCAAGAACCAAAAGAACATCTTCCCAAGGAGCGTCAGTTTTAATAGAATTTGGTTTGGCGTGAGTTAATGAAGTTCTATGGCCCAAACTCCCTAGGGCATTTGCAAATGCAGATATTGGAATGGTGCTTGTTTTCAATAAACTGGGCAATTGACCAAGCGAGATGTAAAATGGAGTCTCAAGCTCGTGACGTGCTAAAGTGAGCATTCCGGTAATTCGGTCGCGAGTAGCATAGATTTCCGGCAGAGCCTCATCGTTCACTTCAAGCACAGCATCAATAAAATCTTTACTATGGAGCGGACCACCCCACATTGGGCCAGCCACGTGATGAACACCGCCACAAATATGACAATGATCGGCGGTTATACAAGACATTCTCGGAGTTTGATGACGGTTTCCCGAAGCAGCCACTCGGCCCATTCTTTGTTCAACAGCATGTCCACAGCCAACACAGTGGTACACCAACATGGTGGAAGCCGCTAGGTTCTTCACTTGGGCAGGACTGGTGGAAACACGCACGAACACTCGGAAATAGTAGTCGATGCTTAAACTAAGCAAGGGCTCCACGGTACGCTTGTGACGAGCAGCAGTTTGGGCAATAGTGGCTAGCATAAGTCGAAGACCAGCCTCATGGTTGGCTTCCAGACGCATGAAGGTGTTGCCGAAATTGCTCCCGCCATAAAGCGCAAAACACTTCTCCGGATACCCATTACCAGCTAGCACTCCAGCATCCGTGCACGTGACCATAAGAATACCGTGGTCTTGTAAAGCAAGAATGGCGTTTTCCAAGAATGGTGCTGCTGTTCCGTATGGATCGAGATCCACCACGTGAAACCTATCCTTATCTGGCACTGATCCCATGTACCGAACTGCGTCGCCCTGGTGGCCCTTGACGATATGGTCTAGACCGTTGTATTGAGCCAGGCGGTTAATGGAAGCAACAGCATCTGGTGATAAATCGTTTGCTACCACTCGAGAAACTTGGGAGATTTCGTGGCCGTATCGAAGTGCTCGGAGGCCCGAAGCAGAGAGGGCTTCAAGGATGCGTATAAACTCCAGCGAAGACAGCTTTGCTGGATGAGCTGGATCTGCTATAGTATCCAGATCTGCTATACCCGCCAGATCAGCCGGTGGCTGATCGGAGAAAGAAACCAAATTCTCCTGAGTGGCTATGGAATCTTGCAGTTTCTTTGAGGCACCTGAGTCAAGTTTTCTCCTCTTACGACCAACAGAATAAGTCTTTGCCCATGCTTGAATGGCCATCACAGACAAATCTCTATTGAATTGTTGGATATGGTTATAAAAAACCTTTTCCTCTTTTGGAACAAGAACCGTTGCTTTTCCTTCTTTAATTGCATTGAATTCACTAGTCATTGTGGAGAGTCTTCTTATACATCTGAGCATCGCGATGTGAAAATTTCATCGCACAGTAGAACAAGCAGATGAGGAAATGAACAATTTCAGATTTCAAAAGTAAAAAAATATTATTGATGAGAAAATCAAAGTGTATAGTCTGCAAATAGCAAAATTAAAAATCTGTAATTAATCTTCACCTACCAAGAATTAAAGTGTATATCCACGTGCCACTGCTAGTGCCGGTGGCACGCCACTTTGCGCGCTAAAGTATTCCCGCACACAAATCATCATCAACTACCAAAAAATGTCATTTGCAATGGACCCCAATCACTCCATCGACTTGGCCCCAAGCACCGGATTGGGCGACGAAACTGATCTTGATTACTACTCAGAGCTGGACTCAGAGTATGAGTATGATCTTCTGGCTGAACAACATTGGCAAGAAAGTGTTCGTCAGATCCAGGGTCTTGTCAGTCTCGTCTTGTTTCCCCTTATTGGAAAACTTGCCGGTCGTCGTACTGCCCATTGGGTTTGGCGTCGTTTTGCCGAGTGGTATTTTCCTTGATTTTGCTTCCTTTTCCCATGTGGGACTTCCCTCTTTATACCGCCGCAAGCAACGTTTGAAAGGATTCCCGAATGTTAGGCGTGACGATATCCGCAATAAGGAGGTCTGTGAAAGGCTCGACGATTCCTGCGTCGATGGTTCGGGTCACGGACGCCACTAGCCGGACATAGTCATCTGGTGACAGCACAGAGTCGGACATTGGCTGTGCTAAAACGTTAGACGCGTCTGACCCCGCTGAAGTGATGTCTCCGTCTCCATTGGACAGCGTGGCAGTTGAAGAGACGGTATCGTCACATGGTGCCACCACCAGATCGTTGAGAATTGAGTATAATTCAATAAGCAACCGAAGAACGATCTTGAAAGTAAACAACGCGTCGAGACGAATATTGACCTCAAGCTTCTCCACAAGGAGCTGACGTGAATTCAACTTGATTGGTGACGAAGTTGGTGCTGTTTGAGTATTTCCAGAAGACGATCCTGCCGAGGAAAAGGAGTCAGAGTCTGGAAGCGGTGGGTGGTAGACACGAGACCGGGCACCACGAGGACCAGCGGCAACGTCAAAACTGCGCAAGATGTGGAATAGGTTCTGAGCGAATCGGACCTGGTGTGGAGGAGGAACCTGTTGAGGACGTTTAGAGGCTCCGGTAGATGAGGGTTCGGCGTCCACAAACGGGTCGGTTCTGCCTGGACGAAGTCTCCGCTGGTCGGCAGCATTCTTATCTGAGCGGTAGCTCTTGATCAAGTTGCCAAATGAAACAGCCAATTTAAAGAGCTTATTGGCAGGGATCGGATACTGAAGGTCCCATGTCAGTTCGTCTAATCCAAGCGATCGCACGTGAGCAGGCAGAATCTTATACACGTTGAAGAGGTATTCATGAGTCGGGTTATCACCAAAAGGCACACTATGGAGAATATGCTCAATGTGAGCGATTCTTGAAGAAACGTCCATTTTCTGCTCTTGGTGTTGATAACCGTGTCGCGATGGCTAGTGGAGACCCTAAAAAACGCGGTGTGCAGGCGCCACCCTAGCATTCATTTTTCACTTTCCATTCTCACTATTTCGCATTTGATTTCTTAATTATCCTCTACTCATTATCCTCTACTATCCAAATTATATCCAAATCTACAATTGAGCCTAATTGGCTTATTGACAAAATTGATCTTGTATACTGAATCCTCTGATTATTCTATTTCCTAAATCACTATCCCCTTATATTCTGGTGATCCGATTCCGATCTATATTCTGGCGACCGGTATTCTGATCTTATACTACAACACAACCCTGATAATCTTATACTACAACCAGATAATCCTAATAACTTTAAACCAACTAGACAATCCTGAAATTTATCCACAATAGCTACAATCTTCTTGGTATCTAAAACGTGAATGTCCTATCATCTATTGTTTATTTCCTTTCTGTATATAATAATTTATCCTACTATTTGAAATTGCCTTCTGGACTATCATATTTGGACTACTTTCCTGGACTGCTATAATCTGCTGCTACATCTGCTATTTGACCTATTCTGATAAATTATCTAATCTATCCTGCTCAATCGGTCATTATTTGGTTGATATACTTACTGATATACTGGTATACTGATATACTGATATACTGATATACTGATATACTTCCTGATATACTGATATACTGTCAAATTCTACTATACCGTCTTCGTTTATCAGCTGAAGCTACTGCATCATAATGGCATATTCTATTCTTTGGCTCCTACCGTTGTTTCTAGCAACCATAATTGCCATCACTCTCTTTGGAGATAACCCCCAACTTCGAGGTACATGGATTCAAAGAATCCATTGTTTCATTCACCGTGCCAATGGTCAAATGTTCCATCTCGCCACCAAATGGCTAGATTCCCATCCTGTGGTACTTCTAGTGGCCCGTTGGCTCGTTCCTGCCTTTTACACAGTATTAATGACTAGCGTGGTGTGGTTTTTCTTTGCTTACGTTCATCCAAACCTTCCACCTCGGTTGATACATTCTTCACTGCACAGAATCGCTGTCATTGCTATACTTTCATCTTTGGTGGGTTCCACAGTCGCTGCCACCGTTTCGGACCCCGGAACCGTGACTCCGAAAAACGCCCATGCGGCCTGCCAGGTTTTCCAGCCAAACGGCCTCATTTTCTTCGAAAAAGATTGCCCAACTTGCCAGTTGCCGAAACCGGCCCGGTCCAAGCACTGCTCCGAGTGCAACCGATGCGTTATGTTATTTGACCACCATTGTCTCTGGATCAACAACTGTGTTGGCTTGCGCAACTACCGGTGGTTCTTGGCCTACTTGCTCCTGAACGCTGCCTTGATCCTCTACGGGTCTTTCTTGTGTTTTTACTGTTTACGCTACTCACGTGACCTTTCCCCTAAATATGCTCTGTTCTCGTATTGGCACTTGGTCAAGCGGTCGTCTTTCGCCAACGAAGTCGCTGGCGTGTTGCTTGTTCTTGGTGTTTGTTTGGCTCCATTGGTGCTTGCCTTCTTCGCCCTTCATATCCGCTACTTATACCTTGGAGTCACCACCAACGAATCGGATAAATGGGGCGATATCAACTATTTGGTCGATGTGAATGCCCTCTATCACGTGCCTCAACTTTCCTGCTATGTGGAACGTGCCCATTCAAATGGCCAACCTGTTTACCTTCATCTTTCCACTGAGACGATTCTTTTTGCTGACCTGGACGCCAAATCCCTTGGTTATACTCTTATACCGGTGGTTTCTGTGGAGAATGATCTCACCAACATCTACGATGCCGGCTTTCTCCAAAACATCGTCGACCGTGTCTTTGGCCTCCCTTTTTGACCTCCTGTCCTTATTTCCTAGTGCCACTGCTCCAACTCCCGCTTCAACCATCCGGCAACTTCCAACCTCCATCGTCTTCTTTTGATACCTCCAATGGTGTGATCATTTTCTTTCCCAACACTTTCGCCAGCAAAATCTCCAAATCGCTGTCGGAGCTTGTTTCCGCCATTGTGCCGGAAAATAGCCATCCACAACGCCTCCTCAAACTCTTTCCGCTTGTTGGTTGGCGTAAAAAGCTCCTGCTGGCCATGAGCCATACTATACACGTAAAGACGGAAAGAAAACGCGTCGTTGATGTCGTTGAAATGCTCGTGAAGTCCAAGTTGCTCAAATCGATCGGCAATGCTCTGGCAAGTACGGGCCAAATTCTCCACGCTTTGGAAATCTTTGATTGTTGAGTCGGCCTCGCTTAAAACGACAGGATCTTCATCATTGGCTTTTTCATTCATGAGATATTCATTTATGGCCGGAATAACCAAGTTTTTCCGTCTTCGCTCCACATGCTCCACTTTCTGGTGGTACTTTTTTCCTATCTCATTGGAACGTTTCTTTTTCTTTTGCTTAATCACGATCTTTGAATATATCCCTTCATCTATTTCATCGAATTCTTCTGGTCCATCCAGTCCATCTAGGCCATCCATGCCCTACATCTATTCCTTCAGTCCATCCATGCCTACGCGTCTTCACTTTAACTTATCATTCTGCATACAGACCAATCATCAACTACTAGCTCCCACTCCTGCACAGTACGCCAAGCTCCAGCATCTAGACTGACCGTTATCCAACAGCTTTTCGTCAAAATTGCCGTCATTGAAGAACTTGAAAGCCTCATCTGGGTCAAACAAAGCTCGGTTTAACATCAACACTCCCTTCCATCCACCATCTGCTCCGTCTACCACATCCTTGAGCTTTTGCTCCCATTCTTGTTTCACAAACTTAGGTCCTCTGATATACGACGATACCGGGGTTATGGGGAGCATGTGAATCCCGTGGATGTATTCCGGGTTCTTGCCAAAATAAGTCGAATGGTCGATCTTATTCTCAAAGAGAATCCCACTCACTTTGTTCCCAACAAACTTCTCCGGCTCAGTCTTGTTATCGTCGTCATAAAGGAAGTAGTGGTTCATGGCTCGGCGTGTAATGGCCAACATCAAGTCTGCTCTGTGCTCCATGTTCTTGTCTTCAATCACCTGTGCCCACATCTTCATAGCGTAGGTGAAATTGTAGTCTTCCGAGCTGCTCTCCTCGTCCTTGCCGTCGCCAGACCCGTAGAGACCCTTAGCCCAACTATGGCCATTGTAAAAATCAAAGTTTCGAAACACTGGGAAAAACCCATCATCAGTGGATGGGTTGGCCACATCTCTCACAAGACAATTGACCCATTGCTTGATTGAGTCGGTCCAATCTCCTCCCATATCCTTGTCCACGTGAGCTGTAACGGCGGCAGCGTGAATGTGGTAGCCAAAGTGGAAATGGTGATCATTAAAGTGGCCATTGCCGAAATCCTCTCCACCTTTGGCCGACGAAACTATACCCTTGAATTGAGTATCGTAGAAGAGAGGGAACTGCTGTTTGTTGTTAGCGAACTTACCAATGGCGTCCTTCATCTTCTGCAAGAGATCTTTGGAAAGATCGTCATCTTTGAGAACAAAGTGGCACACGTAGAGAATCAACGCATACTTGGCCAAGATCTTCCCACTGGTGTACATGGAATTCTGGTCGGATTCCTTCTTGACATCGCCATTTGCTTCCTTTTTGGCAGCGTCCCGAATGGCATTCAATGCTGATTCGGAGAAATTGGCCTTCTTGTCCGGGATCGTAGTGAAAGGATCAAATGAAATCTTGGAAGCTCCGGTATCCTCCTTCATGGTGATTTTTTTAGCCAAGATACCTGTTGCCTCACCCTTGGTTGTGGTGTTCAACTTGGTCTTTGTCACGGCATCTTTAGTCGAGTCGTCAAGAGAATCCAAATGGTGAGGCAAAGCAAAAACTAAAGGATTACCACTATTGGACTTGCCCTCAGTAGAATACTCCAAAGAGTAAGAAACGCTGTCTTCAGATACATCGGCCAGAAGCGAAGCGTCTGTGGCATAGCATCCAGCAGCTTGATCAAAACCGTCAGCGTCGACGTCTGAAGCAAACGCCAATTGCACAATTGTTCCATCGACGGCCTTATCGGCGACAATGTCGTCGCCCTTTTGGGAAAAAGTGACAGACTCGTCGTTGGGACAAGTGACAAAGAGCAACCATGAGGAATCGTTGTCTAAATCAATCTTGTACTTAGAAACACCGTTCCCCGGAGAAGATTGCTCATTCAATGCCTTGAAGCCAACCAGAGACGACAATTTAGGAGTGATCTTGTGGTAGATGCCTGTAGCAAAACCCATACCTTGCACCAAGGGACAGTCAAGGTAGCCATCACCATCAGGTTTTGAGAAACGGGCGGTGGCGGAGAATTTAGATAAGTTCTCCAAGGAGAGATTTGGAGTAGACAGAAAGTCAGTTGAAGACAATACCACCGATTTAATGCCCCCAGGAGCGTAAAAAGCGGAAGCTGGGCTATCGCCGATGAATTTGATATCGTTTGATTGGGCATGATACACAGCGAGACCCAAAGGACCAGATTTGGAGAACCAAAGGGAGTAAGGGTGAGTCCAAACAGGGAAATCTTGCTTTTCAACAAGCAAATTGTCGTAAAAAGAATTAGTGGCGATGGGCGCCTTAGTTGAAACACCATCAGGAACCTTCACTTCTCCATCTTTGTGTTCAAAGAAGGAAGGAAGCTTGGCGGTGTCAATTGGGGAGAAAATAGACATTTGGAGATTTGGAAAGATAAATTGAAAGTAATCAGGTAATTTAGAAGCAATACTGAAGCAATATTGAAGTAATTGAGGAGAAAAAAAAGTAGAGAAGAAAAGAATACAAAAATAAGAAACAGAAAAAGAAGGATTTCTCAAGGTATTTATATGGTTGTATTTGTGATTTTTGCAGCCGA
>JAJMHH010000012.1:69561-173854 GCA_030582955.1 Osmozyma tolerans
AAAAAAAAAAAAAAAAAAAAAAAAAAAAAAAAAAAAAAAAAAAAAAAAAAAAAAAAAAAAAAAAAAAAAAAAAAAAAAAAAAAAAAAAAAAAAAAAAACAATAAAATGAAAAAAGCAAAAGAAAAGAAAAGAGAATAAAAAGGAGGATAGGTAATTGGGACAATATACAGGAATATGGATAAGCCATTATAGATAATCAACTGAGCCTCGGAGAAGTCCTGCATATATAGTGATGAACATCGAGATAGACAAGGACAAAATTTGGTGCATCAAAAAACGAGGCCGCACAAAAAAATCAAGAAAACTCATTCTTTACATTCACCATACAAAATATTATAATATCGGCAATATCCTAGGAATATCCAGAAATCACAATAATTAATTCAAGTCATATTGATCGTGAAATCCATTAAATCCAAAATTTCAAATAAACATTAATTCAACAATGGTGCCTGGCGCCGACCCGCCCAGCGACTCCCACAACAATAATGAACCCGTTGCAAATAACAACACGTCAGATAACTCGGCCGAACCCCGCTCGATATCTCCAGAGAAACATTCAAATGCACCGGCAGAATCGATGGCTCCTCATGGTGGTTCCGAATATATTGATGTCAACTGGGCATCTAATCTATTACTAGATCCCAATCACGATCTACTCTCAAGCTTTGATTTCCCGGTGGCGTCTCATGTGGCCGATCCTAGTGGTATTTCCAACTCCACCGCTTCAACTTCCAATAACAACTCAACTCCAAATATTAATGGTTCCGTAGGGACCATCGCCCATCGTATCCAATATCAAACTGATGTACATAGTCCACCAGCACTTGACTCCGGTCCTCATCCACTGAATCATCCACTAAATCATCCACTAAATCATCCAACGAATCATCCAACGAATCCAACAAATCCCTTGCCAAATCCTCAAGCATATCATCATCCACACGCTGCATCTGTTTCGGCCCCACCGGTGCCTGCGCCACCGTTGCATTCTCGAACCCAGCTGCAACCTGCTCCTAATGGACCGTCATCTGGTGAGCCTATCCAAGATCGCAAACAAAGAAGACCTTGCGATCATTGCAGACGACGTAAGACAAAGTGTGTGATCATCCCTGGAACTACTAACTGCGTCCAGTGTGAATCCAAGTCCTTGACTTGTACATACCTACAACCAGCATCGCGTGATGACTCCTCGTCGTCGTCACTTCCTGACGACCACCATTCAGCAAAACGTCCTCATTACGCCCCTTCCCATCGCATGCACCCCGCCTCGGTGCCCCGCCACGACTACGACCACCACGACATTGTTCCGCCAAATGTTCCCATAAGAGACGTGGCTCCTGTGCAGGACTATCTGCTTGTCAACAACTCCTTGCTTAAGAAGACGCTATCTTTACAGTTCCCGAGGTCTTCTTTCTATGTTGGTCCCACGTCGTACCTTTTCGATGCCGCTCTTACTGATGCCATTGTTCTGGCGGCTCCACTGGCCTCCTCATCCCCACAATCCAACAATCGCATCGAGCAGGTCAACTTAAGTGACTCGATCTCCTTACGAAAAGTCGGTGATGCTACCAAATTCGTCCTCAAAGATGACCAGTCTCCGCAGTCGTACCAGACAATGTCAAATGACGTGGATGCCGTGGAGCGGTTTGTGGCTCCACACGGCCAAATCCTCATTGACTTGTACTTTCGCATCATCCACCCTTCTTATCCAATTCTCCACAAGAAGGTGTTTTTGGAAAAATACTCCCGTACTCATCGTGAGTTCAGTGCACCGCTCCTAGCTGCCGTATACGTGTTGGCTATCCAATGGTGGGACTACGATCCCCAGTTGAACAGGTTCCCGAAACCCCATGTCGACTTGATGTTGAAAATTGCCCTCAATAACTACCTCCGTGAGTGTCTTCGGCGGCCCAAGTTGAGTGCTGTGCAGGCAGGACTCCTTCTTTTGCAATGCAAGCATATTCTCCGTGACTTTGCCGCCACGCGTGCCTCTGTGGCCCCGGATTTTGTCCAGAACGCCAGTGCCGCCTTAAGCTCTTCTTTTAACGACTCTGACTATAACGACTGGGTTCTTTGCTCTCAAGTGGTGGCTTTGGCCGAGGAGCTCGGTCTTGGGTTGGACTGTGATGCATGGAAATTGCCTAAATGGGAACGTGGTCTCCGTAAAAGGCTTGCATGGGCGGTTTTCATGGAGGATAAGTGGTTCTCATTGAAGGACGGTCGGCCCTCGCATATATCGCCAGAAAATTGGGTGGTGCTGCCGCTCGTCGAGGAGGACTTCCCGGAGAAGCATGGTGACGGCGATTTAAAAGAAGGGTCCTCAGATATCAACAACGGCAAGAAGAACTTTATGAAATTGGTAGACCTTTCGCTGATTCTCTCTGAGATCTTATCTGCGTTCTACTCCATGCGTGCCATGAAACAAATCACAGAAATCGACGAAGTGTTGAAACTCGCCAAACCTATCCAGCTCAAGCTACGCACATGGTACCGTTCTCTACCGACAGAACTCCAGATGTCGTCAGTGCAGCCCAGAAAGCTCTGCTCTAATGGATACTTGCAACTAGCTTACTTCGCCACTGAGCTTACTTTGCACCGGAAAATCATAACCATAATGCACCAGATGACTATTTCTGGCCGTCACGTGCCCAAGGAATTAACGGAGGTTTGTCGAACAGCGGCCAAAACCCGGCTCCTAGCGTCCATTGAGTTTGTGAGGGACTTGAAGCCTGAGCACATTCACTCGTTCTGGCACTCAGCTTCTGCGGCCAACTTTGTTCTCATTGGCACATTTGCTGCTCTTCTCCATATCTCCGCCGGTTCCAAAGAGGAAGGTGACTTCTACAAGGACCAGATCTTCAATTACAGGTGGATTCTCAAGATCTCGTCTAAAGGATTTGTTCAAGTGGGAGACGCATTGGACCAACTTGATTTGGTGCTTCGGCACGTGCCCAAGCTCCTTAGTGAAAGCTCCGACCAATCCTCGGTAGCAGCAGCAGCAGCAGCAGTGTCTCATGCCCCACCTTTCGACTACAACAAGTTCTACCAGCAGCATATGGGCGTTCGTCAAAGAGGACCTTCTGCAGTACAACGCATGCAGCTGAATTCAGCGGTGAATTCGCCTCATGACGCTAGTGCAGCCAAGATGCGGTCTCCAGCGTCTTCATCAGCAGGTTTATCACCGCAAGAAGTGATGAAGCCACAGAGACCTATTCTTATGAGCAGTACTAGTAGTATGGGCAGACAGGAGCTGCAGCAAAAGGAGAGACGAGCTAGTCATGCTAGCCATGCCAGTCACGTGTCAGAAGGAATAACGGGCAAAGACGTCAATTCATCAAAAGCTTCATCGCCGTTGGTGACAAAATCTCCAGTGGTGAGTAAATCCCCAATGGTGACGAAATCTCCAGTCACTCAAAAGGATACACCTGAGGTGTGATAGCATGCATTCAATTCGAAAGAGAAACAAAAGAAAGAAAAAAGAAACAAATTCTTGTGTTAGTACCATTCATTTATATTACATGATTTCATGACTCGGCGTATAATGCCTTCTAGTGTATTACCCTCTTAATCAAAGGGCACCAAGAACGCCTCGGCAATAACTCTGGCACGGGCATTCAAGAACAACTTCATTTCACTGATTTCCTTATCAACCTCCTCCATGAACTCAATGATGAAATCCACTAATTTATCCTTGAGCATTTGCTCCGTATGGAAGTTGGTGATCAAAAAGGATATGTCGTAGCCCTTGATTGGAACACGTCTCAAGATGAAGAAATTCTCAGCTCGTGACGTCAAGAATCTGGTGAATTGACGAACCAAGATTTGCTCAATCTCGTCTGCCTGTTTAATCTTAATGGACACTCTGACCGAATTGATGGAAGGTTCAATAAAGATCTTTTCGTTCTCGTTTCTGGCAATGATCACCGGATTGAGAATAAGTTCCGGATTGTGGGTGTTGTCCACTTCCACTTCAGGACGGTTATGTCTTTCCACAAGTTGAGACGAGAAATCCTCCAAACATATGGCGGCGGTTAAAGAAGTCCGCACTGCGGTAAGGTATGGTTTCAACGATTGCGACTACCGTTAGTAAAAATGTATAAAGATTTTGAGGAAAAAATCCCTAATTGTTGTGGAAAAGTACATACCATTTTGTGGTTGTAGTGGTTGTTGAAAGACCGGAGGTACTATTTGCTATATGGAGGATTAGGAGGCGCACTCCAGCAATACATACAAGAGGGTGAAGTAGAGATTGATAATGATAAATGATATACTATATTAATTCTATATTATTATATTATACTATATACTATTTTATACTGATGTATACTTTATATTACTATATACTAATATATACTACTGTATTTGATTACATACTACCATATACATATACTACTATATAAGATTATGACTATACACCTGAATGTAATTCCAGGTACGGTTCACGTTTTGTCTCGATATATTCCGATAACGGCGATAAATGAACGATACAAATAACCATAGATAAAATCACAGTCTTATAAAGAATTCCCAGTTAGTTCATGAAACATTTCCAGCAACTCATAAGATACCGCCAATTAAAAATCTTAATTATCTAATAAAAGTATATACTCATACATTACTTCTTCTGGGTGCAAATGCTTGTCTGCAGTACGTTAATAATTTATAAATACCGGTTTCCGTTCATCTGTCCTTGGTTTCTTCCGGTCATCGGCGGATGGCGGTGCTGGTCGTTTTCTTGAGATACCATCACAGAGAAGCCGGTGGAGCTTTTGCACGACGTCTTTTAGCGTTGATTCCAAGCAACTTGTGGCGTCTTCACCAGAGTTGAAAAAACCGAAGATGGTCTTTCGGAGCGTCTGGTACGTATCCACCAGCAGCAAGGCATTATCCCAGGCATCACGTGAGATATTCAGTTTCTCAATAGTGTAAGATGATCCATGTTTGGCAATCACGACCGGCATATCGGATTTTTCCGTTGGTGTGTCCGTTACCGCCACCAAAGACGACACCGGATGATTATAGAGGTGGTCAGCGAGAGACTGGGCCAAGGAAGCCAAACGAGCATCGAAATCGGCTCTTTTCTTCTGTGCTCGGATTGTCCGTTCTTGGCATAATGTGTCGTAGATGACAGTGAGCTCTGCCGATTCGGACTTATCGGTAAAGTCAAACATGGAAAGCTGGTCCTCCTTAAACGTAGCTAGCTTATTAACGAAGCTATCCCTCGATGCAAACACGGTATCTTCGTCGTCAGGAAGGTCACGCACAGCATGCAATATAAGGTCCTTCTTGACGCGTAGAAGCTGGTCTTTTTCGTCGACAATGTCCCAGAAAAGCTCAAGTGGTGTAGACCCGTTTCGGCCACATAGATCAATAAAGGCATCATGTTCGTCCAAGCGCGGGAGAAGGTCCTTGAAGAGCGTGCTGGCGTTGATCGGTAGCGTGTTAAGGAGTTTTTTGAACGCAGCACGGGCCTTTCTATCGGTGGAGTAATTGCGGGCCTCCTGGCGGGAGATCCGTGTCCGGATATCTGCCACCACGTCTGGGTATAATTTGTCCATATACAACAGGAGGATATCCACGCTGGTGAGAATAGCAAAGTGCTTGTTGGCTTTGAAACGGGGGTCGTTTTGAAGGTCCGCATAGAGACGGTCCCAAGAATGTGGAAGAGCACCGTCGGAGCCGGAAAAGAGAAGCTGCCGGAGGTAAGCTTCGAGCTCCAGTAATGCTTGTGATTTGCGGGCTGCAGTGTTGGCATCGTCAGCCTGGGCAATTTCCGCAACGTATTCGGCAAACAAGCCCTCGAGTTCGGTGTCTGGAAGAACTGAGTGCTTAAAAAAGGAGTTCTCCTCTGCTGTAAGCAGCTTTTTGATTGCCGACCATCGACTGTGGCGATCAAGCTTTCCGTCTTTTCTGTAGGAGTCCAATACCAGACGGAAGTTACGCTTGAATGTGTCGATAACCTGCGTACGGTTGGAAGCCTCTCGCTCCAATTTGTTGACCAAATATTCATCGTATAGCGTTTTACGCTGGAGAGCATCTGAAACAGCCCAATAGGCGGGGTTGTTGATGAAATGACGGATCACTTTATCGAAAGACCAAGTGGAGTCGACTTGGGCGTTTTCTAACATGCTTATGAATTGGTCTTTTGCTTCTCCTTCGTGGTGTTTGGTCAAGTCACTCTGAACAACCGGTTGAGAGAGCAACGCAGTATCTTCTTCAGATACACTTTTCTCTGGTTCATTTGGTGTTTCTGCATCTTGGTTTTCTGCTGCTTTCTCTGCTTTCTCTGGTGATTCTGATTTGTCTGGTGTTTCTTCACCTGTCAATTCCGCTGGCTTGTCCCATGTTGTCTCTCCTGTTGTTTCATTATGGTAGTATTCCCTGCCATCATCAGTCTTGTATGCTTTCCATGAACAGCTTGAAGAATCGGTAAAATCAGCTGGTTTCTCCCATGATGTCTCGAGAGTCTCGGAATTATAGTAGTAAACGCGCCCGGCGTCATCTTGGGCCTGTTGCCAAGTCATGGTAGTTTTACATTTGAGGTGAGCGCGTCCGCGATGTAGACCCACATCGCGAGTACGCAAAACCCCAACACACCAAAACCTCAATAGCTTGGTCAGGATTTTTCTGAATGGTGATTTGAACTATGTTGTCTGAATAATAAATTGAATTATAAACAACTTTTAGTTTACTAGTCAAGTTTCATTGATAAATTTGTGAACTCGACAACTTGTCCGAGCGGTTAAGGAGACAGACTTGAAATCTGTTGGGTTTTACCCACGCAGGTTCGAATCCTGCAGTTGTCGTTTCTTTTTTGTAAATTTCGCACCCATTCTTTGTACGTGTTATTCACTTTCTCCACTTCTTCCTCTATTATCCCAATTGTCATGCCTGTTTATCTGCTCCCAGACTTAAAAGTTCTTAGACACGAAGGCAAAATCCCATATGTTCAGGATCTCGCCGCCAAAATCATCATTTCTCCAGATTCTCCAAATCATTCCCCTCCCCCACCTTCTCTATTCGACCCGACCTTGTTCCCGCGAGGATCTAAAATTGTAAAAGTCCGCCCTGGGGATATTTTGCCTCCTGGCGCCATCCGCTTACCTTTCCCAATTGATCCATCTTTTTGTCTCCGCCGTTGGAGCGCCTCTCCTTCACCTCAAAATCTTGCCCATCTTAATAAAAAATCTCCAAATTTGGTTGAAAATACTGCATATATGAATTCCGTCCTGCATGTGGGTCTCTCTCCCTCTTCCTCCATAACTCTGCCTGTACTCCCAGAACTGCTTTCTGAGAGTTCTAGCGAAAGCATCCAAATCCAGCTTCCCCAGCAGTAGACATATTCAGCAGTAGAGTATATACTTTTAGTGTTTTTGGCACGGGTTTCGGTACATCCTAGGTGTAGTAAATGGTTGCACAAACCAATAAAACCTTCCTATTTGGGAAGTCACGTGATTAATATATCATTTCTTTAATTGTTTAGGCTTCTTTCTTCGCCTCCCTTATCCTCTTATCCACTTCAGTGAATTTTATATTTGTCATTTCTTCATTTTTGTCCCAATTGTAGACACTAATACTCATTTTTCCATCTCCATTTCTATCATCGCGAAAAGCCATCGCTTCTACTAATGCTGGCTCTAGATATACCATGGCAATACCTAAAAGTTGAAATGTACGTCGTTTCTTTCTTCATTCTTTAATGGCTTATTCTTATTAGCTAAACTAACCATCAGTACACCAGATCCTATAGTTAAAGCTGATGGTCTTGAGGTGGACTTACTCACATGGAGAAGACTTCTTTCAGGAGCACTTTGTGAATTTTATGGAATTTGGGGTGATGCTAGACATTATGATATTCTTTCAAGAGATTTAACTTCCTTAGGAAAATCCTCAATAATCAGAATCTTCAAACAAGATACTCAAATGTTCCTTCATGCCCTTAGTGCTTACTCTTTTGCCATGGATAGCCATTTTGGCTCTACTTATTCTGGTTCCGCCAACATTTCTGTCAAGAAAAATTCTCCTTTTCTAATCCAACTTGATTAATTCCATCTTTACTTCATTCTTGATTTCATTCTTGATTTCATTCTTTATTTCTCCATTCTACTGGAGTGCTTAATACCTAAATGCTTAATGTCATACCATGCTTAATGTCCATTCTAAAGATCCATGCTCCTCAAATAGGAATTATGTCTAAGTCTAGTATATATAGTATAGTATAGATACTTTAGATAGTATAGTATATATAGTATAGTATAGATAGTATAGATACTATTGTATAGTATAGATAGTATAGATACTATTGTATAGTATAGATACTATTGTATAGTATAGATACTATTGTATAGTATAGATACTATTGTATAGTATAGATACTATTGTATAGTATAGATACTATAGATAGTATAGATAGTCCTGCATATGCTATCCAGTACTTCAATCCGCTAACTTGTTCAACTACTCACCATGCGGATTCTTGGCCTTTTACAAGCATTGGCCGTCGTGGCCACCGTCTCAGCGGCATTTGAACCCGCAGTAAAAGTTGCGGTTGACGATCAATTCTCCGGACAGTTTTTCCACTTTGAAGATTCCCCCAATATAGCATCTCCACTCCGAGAATCAGGTCTCCGGATGTCTTTCGACGATGGTGCCAATTGGAAAGATGTTGCCACTTTTAACGATGTCGTCGTTAAAGAAATCTTGCCTGATCCATACAAGACAGATCGGGCCTTCGCCTTGTCGGAAGCTGCTTCCCAACACTACACTCTCGACAAGGGCAAAACTTGGCGTAAGTTCAAGTTCGTCGACGGCAAAAATGACGTGGTGTTGCACACTCCTCCACGTATTGTCCACAATTACGCTGACTCAAACAAGTTGCTTTTCCAAGTGTTGCAATGTGGCGAATTTTCCGACCACGAACTCACCCAGTGCCGTGTGAGCTATTTCTACACTAAGGATGGGCTCAAAACAGATGCCCGCAAGCTCCCAGTGGACGCTGAGTCGTGTACATTTATGAAGGCTACCAAGGACTTCGCTTACGATGGTCCCGACGATACCATTATCTGTGCCAAAAATCAGTACAACTCCTTTGGTCATGTGGTCAAGTCGCATCTAGTGATAAGTCCAGACTTCTTCAAAACCTCCCTGGAGGTGCCCATCTCTCTGGGCCAGCTGGATCTTGGTAAGGTGCTTGATGTGCGTGTGGTGGCGACTTTCTTGCTTGTCACCGTGCAAAAGGATAAGTTCAACAAGGCATCACATGTGTCACTCTTGGTTTCTCGTGACGGCCGCACTTTCGACACTTCTAACCTCAACGCCGACGTCACCTACGGTGCCATGTCCTTCTTGGCCTCCCTGCCCCTGTCGGTGTTTGTGGAAATCACTGATGTCGCCACCGATGCTCATGTGTCTGTTGGGTCAGTGTGGGCTTCGGACTCTACTGGGCTCTCCTTCACCAAGCTTATCGACAATGTGGCGTCTGCGCTGACCACCAACGTTGAATATGTCGACGGCGTTTGGTTAACCAGCTTGTTGCCAAAGGACGCCGGCTACGGTGAATTTGACTCGTTCTTGAACATGCTCGAGGGCTCTCTTGGCTCATTGAAGTTATCCTCACGTGTATCCGTGGATGATGGTCGCTCGTGGAACCCATTGGAGGTCAAGGACGACTCCAAATGCAAAGTCAGCGATGGCTGCTCTCTCCATTTGGCCTTTGTTGAGGAACGTGACGGTGAGGGCCGTTTCACTACCGGTCCAACCGCCAATATCGTCATGGGTGTCGGCAACACCGGCAAACACACCACAGTCTTTGAGAAAATGGCAACATTCGTCTCCAGAGACGGCGGTGTTTCCTGGTCTCATGTGCACGATAAACCCTCTGTGTACGCTTTTGGTGACCACGGCAACGTGATTGTGGCTGTTCCGATTATCGGCGGCGGCATGAAGCTCTCGGAAGAGCTTATCTTCTCCTTAGATCAGGGTGTCACGTGGACGACCCAGAAGCTCAAGCAGCCACTTATTCCGATCTCCATCACCACCACGCTTGACGGGTCCACTTCTAAGTTTGTTGTGGCAGGAATTGACGATGACGGTATGAAGGCAGTGGTGATGCTGTACGATTTTTCCGGGGCTTTTGGCGGCAAAAAGTGTGATAAGAAGAAGGACATGGAAGAGATTTACGCCCGTGTATCGCCCAACTTCGACAACAAGCCCGTTTGTGTTTACGGCAGAAAGGAGAAGTTCACGAGAAGAAAGTCTGATTCCCAATGTTTGGTTCAGGAGATCTTTGATGATGTTCATCCTGAGAATGAACCTTGTGAGTGCACGGAGGAAGATTACGAGTGCAACAAGTACTTTGAGCCTTCAGCCAAGGGCGGTGGTGTTTGCGTGCCGAATTCCGAGCGTATTCGTGAATTCTGCAAGAGCTCGAAGTCCAAAAAGATCAAGCTTCCAGATAAGCAGAAGATGATTGGCAACGATTGCAAGCTCACCAAGGAAGAGAGTCAGTTTGTGCACGAGGCAGAGATTGACTGTAAAGAATACGAAAATGGAAATGGTGGTGGCAGCGATGGCAGCGGCGGAAACGGCAACAAGAATGGTCAAACGGGACAGATTTCGGTTTCCGCTAATGAATTCGAAGGTGAATTGGCCCAATACGCCTATGTGGCCACCGAGGGCAACAACACAGAGAACCTTCTTGTGAGAACCACCAAGGACATTGTTTACGCATCCAGAAATGGAGGCAAACTGTTCGTCAGAGCTCCAGTGCATGAAAAGTTGATCTGGTTTACCACGGGGTTGTATCCAGGAACGGCAGTTTTGATCACAAACAGTGAGGTTTTCTACTATTCTGTCGATGGTGGCACGTTTTTCCACACTTTGAAAGCACCCGGCCCAGCGGCATTCTTGCCTTCCCGTGGCTTCAGACCAAGCTTCCATGCAAAAGATCCACTCCGGTTCATCTGGTACACCACAAACGGGTGCAACCCAACAGTGGACTTTAACTGCAAAATCTCTGCTCACGTGACTGTTGATGGAGGAAAGCAATTCCGTCAAATGCACGATGACGTTTCTTTCTGTGATTTCGTGGCGTTGGACAACACTCCCGAGGACCTCGTGTACTGTTTGAGTGGAGGACACAAAAAGAGTCTCTTGGCGTCGCAGAATTTGTTCCAGGATGAAAGCAATACCACTGTTTTGTTTGAAGATGTGGCGTCTTATGCTCTTAAAGACCACTTTGTTGTTGTGGGGGCCATTGTGAACAACCACAAGGAGATGAGGGCTAAAGTGACGGTGGACGGATTCACGTTTGCCGATGCCGAGTTCCCGAATGATTTCCGTGTGGAGGCCCAAACAGCTTATAACATTCTTGATTCCGGATCCCATTCGATATTCATGCACGTGACCACCGATAGGAGAGCTGGACATGAAGCTGGGGCGATTTTGAAGTCGAATTCCAACGGAACGTCGTATGTTTTGGCTTTGGCCGATGTGAACCGTGGGCCTAATGGGTATGTGGATTACGACCGTGTGCGGTCCATGGAGGGCATTATATTTGCCAATGTGGTGGGCAACAACAACAATAACAACGGAGACAAGAAGCAACTTCAAACGGTGGCTTCGTATAATGACGGCAGTGAATGGGCACTTCTTACGCCTCCACCAAAGGATAGTGCTGGAGAAAAATACGCTTGTTCCGGTCAGCCGCTTGCAAAATGTTCTCTTCATTTGCAGGGTTATACGGAACGGCCAGATTTTACTGATACATATGCTTCGACATCGGCAATTGGGGTACTTTTCGGCGTGGGAAACGTCGGTAGTGCATTGACGACAGCAAAAGATGAACTTGCCACTTTCCTCTCCACTGATGGCGGCCTCACGTGGAAAGAAGTGGCTAAAGGCAGCTACCAGTGGGAATTTGGCGATCAGGGCACGGTACTTGTGCTTGTGAAGCAGCTTGAAGAAACTGATACGTTGCTCTATTCGGTGGATGAAGGAGCACTGTGGAACGAGTACCGGTTCAGCGACAAAAAGGTGTTGGTGATGGACTTGGCCACGGTTCCGTACGACACGGCATTGCAGTTTTTGCTTTTTGCCGTGGACAAAAGCCATCCACAGACCACTTTGGCATACGGAGTCGATTTTGCCAAATTCTACAAGAGACAGTGCCAGCTTGATCTCGACAATCCAGACCACGGCGATTTCTCCTACTGGACACCCAAACATCCGTTTTCCGCAGACGACTGTCTCTTTGGACATGAGTCCCGGTATCTCCGCCGTAAAGAGTCCGTTGGGGACTGCTTCATCGGCAGCGCCCCATTGCATCTCGGAAAGAAGGTTATCCGGAATTGCACGTGCACACGCAAGGACTATGAATGTGACTATAACTTCTACAGGGACTCCGATGGCACGTGCAAGCTCGTCAAGGGACTTACACCGGCTGACCGTAAGAAGGAAATGTGCAGCAAGCCAGATGCGTTCCAGTACTTTGTTCCCACTGGATACCGGAAACTTCCGCTTTCTACTTGCGTTGGAGGCAAAGGTTTTGATGTTTTACATGCAGAGGCGTGTCCGGGCCATTCTAAGGAGTTCGATGAGTACTACGGAAAGGGACTTACTGGGATGCGTCCATTTGTGGTATTTGGTATTCCCTTGGCGATATATTTTTTCGTTGTGTGGTTCATTTATGAGCGGGGTATTAGGAGAAACGGTGGATTCAAGCAATTTGGCCAGATCCGTCTTGATGACGATGATGGCGATAACGGGTTCCATCCGATTGAGGAGAATTCCGTGGATGTGGTGGTTAACCGAATCGTTAAAGGTGGCATTGTCGCTGTGGCCGGTACAATTGCTGTACTTAAGACGATACGCAAATTCGACAAAGCTCTAATGGAGCGGATTGCCTCGAGTCTATTCGGCCGTCGCCCAGGTCGTCGTAATTACGTCAATGTTCCAGAAGAAGAAGATGAGCTTTTCGGAACTTTTGATGATAACTACGATGACGATTTGAATGAGTTTAACGTTTCCGATGAGCCTGAAGAATTCACCGATTTTGCCGAAGAACCAGCACGGGATGCTGATGAGCGGCTTTTTAACGTTGATGACCACTCCGATGCCGCCGATACTACCGATGCCGACCTGGTGTCTGCTCCTGCTCATGAAGAGCAAACTTAAGACATAGATGTAAAATAAGTTATGGAATTCTAGTTCCAGCCCAGGTTTTGACTTGAGAGTGTAGACGAGATATAGAGAATATGAGAATGAGAATGAGAATGAGAATGAGAATGAGAATGAGAATATGAGAATATGAGAATATGAGAATATGGAATATAGACTAAATAGATCTCGAATGAGCTAAAATAAAAGAGTATAGAATTGAAAAGCAAAATATGAATTCAAAAAATTCATCTTATCAAATTCACAAACGATCAAGTAATTTTCAAATCAGAGAGGCCATTGTTTATAAATAGCTCAGTGCAAAATGGAAGCTAGAGAAGAAACCAGAAACGAACGGGGCATGATACTCAATTTCGATAATAGTATAAATTGAAGACTAGTAAAAAATATCTTGTGTTTGTTAATATGAGCATCTTTAGATGCCATTGATGCAAAAAAAGTGACACGGACAGGAATCGAACCTGCAACCCTTTGATTTGGAATCAAAAGCTCTGCCATTGAGCTACCGCATCTTATCTTACAAGCAAAGCCTGTTTTATCAATACCCTTTCTATTGAAGAAATTAAGAGACAAATCTATATTTATATATTTTAAGCTTGCATTGCAAGTATGCTAATATGCTATATACGCCAATCAATGGTGTCTCTGAAGGTCAATCTCATGGAACAAATCTTCTGGGTTGACCACGTTCATCATCTCATCCTCTTGAATCCGCTGGCTCACGGGCTCTCCACGATGATCTTTCTTCTTAAATAAGAAAAACAACGGAATCAGGAACAACATGCCAATCACTGCGGTAGATCCAAGTGCACAAGCAAGCGAAACACCAACCACTTGCCCTTTAGTCAAGTTGCCCTTGCCCTTTTTGATATCGCTAGAAGACTGGAACAGATAGGCATCCTCGAAAAGCAACGAGTAGATCGTGCCTGCGGCAGCGGCTCCCCTCAGTGTATAAACATAGGGAATCCACGACTGGCCGTCAAAGAGCGCAGCACTAACGGTGCCGTAATCGGTGAGGTTGAAACTTCCCGAAAGCAAGAGAATCTTGTTGTCGTCGAAAAACCTCTCCTTAGAATTGGCCTGGTTCTTAGACGACAATGGCAAGAGTTTCATATCGGTAAAGACGGTGTTCTCGTCCATATCAATTCCCTTGCTGATATCGCTCCACGAGCTGCCGTTGAAGCCCTTGACGAAAGAAGAGCCAAACGCCGTCATTCTGCTCTTCAAGTCGCCATTGGATTCATCATTGATGATAAACTTCTTCACGTGATCATCGGGTTCGCCAAGATTTGCCAATGGCTTCGGAACCCCATAGAAGGCCTCGGACGAGAAGTCAAACACGGCAAAGTCCACTTTGGTCCCATTGACCGTGAGGTTCCCGCACATAAGGATATGCGTAGAATCAATAAATTTAGCGTCGTTGACGGTGCCGCCAATGTCGTCGTTGGCTGGAGTCTCCCACCTTGTGTTTGCAATGTCGTAGATGCACACCGTGCCGCATCCCAATGAGCCAGCATTGTCGAAACGGCCTCCAACGAATAGCTTATGGTCCGCGTCGTAAAGAGCAAGCGAGTTCACTTCAATTCCACCACCATCGTTACTGGACAAGTCCGCCGGCTGCACTGATGTGACGCTCTGGCTCTTTAAGTCATAGATGATCACTCCAGTACTGTTGGACTTGCCGCTCACCAGAACGCTGCCGTTCGTGCCGAGGAAAAGAAGGTGCTCCAGCGAATCCACGTACACACTGCCAACGGCAGCATCGTTGTCCCACTCCATCTTGTCCCCGGAGAGCGGTGTGCCTTTATTATTCTGGATAAAGGCAACGTTTGTGCGTTCCAGATCAATGTCAAACTTGCCTCCAATGACACTGAAGGACGAGTTGGTGAAGTACGAAACCAAGATGGCCCCGTCGGTGATGTTAAGTCCGTATGAATCAAACTGCGTATTGTTCTGGATAAACGCTTCGTTCAACCCGTAGTAGTCCATCACATTAAAGTAGCTTCCACCAAACAAAACCTGTTCTTCGTCAGTCACCTGAACTGCGCTTGAAACATTGAAGTTCCCTCTTTCGTACCACTGGTTCTTGCTCAGATCCCATACTCTGTAGTCTGGGTCTTTCAGTGAAAAAACGAGATATCGCTCACCATCAATGGTGAAGTTCGTGAAGTCAGTAAAATCGGACTTGATAAATCCGTTGCCGAATGAGTACCAGTCGGACTTGCCATCTTCGAGAAAAGCAAAGTTGCTTGCCGAGTTTGTAGACGAGTTCCTGTCCTGAAGATTCTTAATCTCAGAAGACAGGCCGTCCTGCGGCACCAAAGTGTACTCACCCAAGGCAATGATGCCATCATCGAAGTTCTCAAGACGAGAGATGGACGAGTTGAAGGAAACACCAAAAATATCCTGACTGTCTCTTTTGCGGAGCTTGTTCAGATGCGATATCGACACCTCGGACGAGTTCAGCGACGTGTTGTACTTGTCCACAGAAAGAGCCAACAAGTTATTGTTCGGAAGCAGCACGTTCTTCAGAGAGAAGTTTCCAAGCATTAGCAACGACTCCGAGTCTGAGGAGTTGTGTGCCAAGATTTGCGTGAATTTGGTATCTTTGGAAAGCTTGCCACTCAACTCGTTGATAGTGGAGTTTCCAACAAATCTGTTGGTTTTCTTGATGACGGTCTCGTTCCCCTCTTTCGAGTACACCATATCCTTAGAGAAGGACGAGAAATTCGAAAGAGAATATTCAAAGAGACCATTCAAATAAATATGCTGCAAGTCGTATAAATCCTCCTCGTGTTTCTTTGTGGAGTTGGTGGAATTCTTCATGTGGTAGTTGTCGAGCGAGACAATGTTGGCGGTGACATGGTCAACAACCATCCAAGGGTTAGTAATGGATGGGTCGATGGCGGAATGAAAGTCGATCTTGATTCTATTCTTTCCATCGTTGGTGCTCGACCCATTAAGGTGACCGTAGAACAAGTAGTCAAACTTGTTACCCTCGTTGTTCTGGTAGATCAACTTACTCTCAAGCACTTTCAGCTCGATATCTAGGAGGGTCACATTCACAATGGACCGCTGGGAACAAGAGTTGTCCGCAGCACAGCCTGGTGTGAATAAAAGAATCGAGTAGTCTCCATCATATGAGATGTTTGGGTACAACGTGATCCCTGCTTTGTTGTCGTTGACAACAGACACAAGATAGTCAGTGTTGAGGGCGGCATCCGTTAATTCCGTGACGGATTTCCAGTCTCCCGAGTCAATGTGGGCCGAGTTCAAGGTTTCGTCGTGATTTGAGCCACAGTTTGGCTCATTAAGAGTCTCATTTCCGTAAACCTGAATAGCATTCAGGTAGAGCTCGACACCACCAAGTTCACCTTGCAGACCGTACCAGCTGGTAACGGTGACGCCGACCTTTTCTATGCCCACGTTGTTGACGAGGGCAAACTCCTGGTAGTTGGCACCGTAGCCCAAATTCTTTGATTTGGTGGAGGGATCGTAGTACATGGAGAAGGATCCGTCGTCCTCGTCAATGTACAAATTGTCGTTGTCTTCCATCAAGTCATGTGCGTTCTCGATGTTATCATCGACGTAATTGGAAAGCTCAGACTCCTGTAGAAGAGGACATGACGCGTCGCAGTGAGCTAAACGATTTGTCTTGGGGTCAACGTAGGTAAGATTCATGATACCGTTGTTGGGGTAAGTGTAAAGTCTGAAGGTTTTGACTCCATTGGAGGATGATCCAGGCGGGAGGTAAAGCCTGAGCTTGGTTGGGGTGATGCCGTTCATTTCAGAAGGAAGCTGAACGGCCCACTGACCGCCATTATTGGGGGCCACTTTCCATGAATTGCCGGCGGAGGGGCATATGATGGAAGATGCATCATCGTTTGAGTTGATGCTGGTGAAGTGGCCATTTTTGAGTGAAACGACCTGCTCTGCAGATATGAGGGAAGAGTTTGTGGAGTTGGAATGGTTGGAGTGGGAAGAATTGGAGGAGATGTTAAGTGAAAGAAGCTCAGGGAGACCCAAAGTATTAAAGGAGCCGGCAAAAATTATGGATTTTTCATTAGGGTCATCGGAAGATGCAAGTTTTTCAATCGCATTCACTAGAGCGTCTTTTCCGAAACCTTGGAATGGGAGTGATGAAAGCTTTTGCGAGGATATGTTATAGACAGCAGCACCGACAGAGCCGTTGAAGGAGAAGTTACCGCCGAGGTAAATGAGGTCATCGTCGACGAGAAGAGAGTTGACGGACAGGAAGTAGTCGTCGTTGTTGGAATCGTCTCTTTTATTAAAGTCTGTGGGGAAAAGGGGAGAGGCGGTGCCGGAGGAGATGTTATAGGTGAGGGGAGCTTTGTGCAGGATGTTATTGAAGGAGGAGAAGTTCCCAGATAGTAGGAAGAGGCCATTATCAAGACGGGAGATTTTGGAGATGGAGCCGCCGTCGACAGATGCGATCTTTAAGTTGGCGTGATCTGAGGAGTTGAGGAGGAATAGGGAATTTTGAGAATCAGGTCGTAACACGTTGGAGGAGGCGTTATGGTAGGTGTAGAAGGAGAGGCCATCATAATCACCAAGAAAACCTATTGAGCCACCCAAGACATCAAAATTTACGCCAGGAATGGGGACTTTTTTAAATGAGTATGCAAATGATAAAGACGCTAGTAGCAGCCATACCAGCCATAAGAGTAGCCACGAGGACATGATTATTAGAAGGAGATATGGATATGGAGGTTGGGGAAAGGGAAGAAAACGAGCGGACGGATTTTTAAGAAACCGGATTTGAAGAGGTCACTCCGAATGGAGTCAAGATTAGTAGCGAAAGGAAGGAGAAGTAGACGAGGCAAAAGAGGAAAGGAAAGAAAAAAAAAAAAAAAAAAAAAAAAAAAAAAAAAAAAAAAAAAAAACAGATGTGAAGATGAACTGCATATGGGGCTATTTTTTTTTTTTTTTTTTATTGTGGGCGAATGTCTCCGGTGCGGTGAGGCGTTTCACTACGAAGGAGTGGGACGTAACACACGGCATGGGAGGTAAAGAATAAAAAGAATAAAGGCGGATTTTTTGCTTGCTGAGCTCGTCGTCTGTATCTTATTCTGGATTTTTTGTCTTTTTTTTTTTTGGCTTCTTGGGCTTTTTTCACTCGTGTTTCGCTACCATACGAAGTGCCTGAATTCCCCTATGGATGTATGCAGTACAGAGGCCCTTTCCATAAACGGTGGAAATGTAAATAGTGTGAACAATAGCGCCGCGTCTATGACAACAAACGGATTTGGTCGTCAAAAGACACAAAAGATAAAATATTCGAAATATTGGATGTTTGTCACCTTCTGATGTCTTATTTTCTTGGACTTGATGTTTAGATTTGGGCCTATTTTGACCTTGATATCTAGCCTGATTTTGCTCCCAGTCTTTAGTGAAAAATTGGTCGTGCGTGGGTCATTTTAGAATGGTGCCTTGGAATACTATTATTAGCGTCGTAATAAGGAGGATAACATTCTGATTTCACTATTTCACTGTAAATATGTACATTCTCCCCTGCGCAGGTAAAGGGTCATGACTATTTTTGGAATTTCACTTAGCCGTACCTAAATAGACTGGTGCACATTGGCAACTTGTGCAGGTGGTGTACTGGTAGCAGGTGGTGTACTGGTGTATTGCCTCATTGATATATATATATATAGATTGGTGTACGGGTGTTTCAGGCAGTATTGAAGTTTATAAGGATTCAATAAGGATTCAATAAGGGTTCAATAAGGACTATAAGGATTCAAAAATCCAATAGCATGAATGTTTAATATATACTATAAATCTGCCTAGCATACTTTCTATAGTTTAATTTGTTTAGCATAACATTTTAGCATGTCTATACTTTGTTTGAACTTTTTCCGCATATTACTCTGTGCAAAGCAAAATTCACATACTTTTTGCAACTTCTTCAATTTAACAATCACAACAAAAGAGCATAAAAAAACAGAAACCGGAGAAATTCATAAATAACCAAACTTATCCAACTTTATATTACTAAATTATCATTTCCTATTATTTCATACCTCTTCACTACCTTTAATAATACGCACTGATATATGTGTGTATATGTGTATATATATCCTATATGTATCCTATATATCCTATATGTATCCTATATATCCTATATGTATCCTATATATATCCTATGTATCCCTCTATACACATATATTTAGATAGATTTATACAGACAGATATACAAATATATCGACATATATATACATGTTTATAAAACTATTTATGTATATAAGATTGTCTGTACAAGAATGTAATATTATCACCGGCTCTCGTCTCCACCACCTACCAATTCGCGCACTAACAACTCCTTCTTTATTATAAATGTCAACTCGTCAGCTCCTCCTCCAACATGCGCTATCGCCGGTGGTCTCTCTTGAATCAACACCTTCAGCAGATTTGCTTATTCAACAATGCTGTAACAATTCTCTGGCATCTGTTCTCCAGCTAATAAAACCTTACGGTAATAACGCCACTCATACTTTACCCAATCAAACATACAAAATCACTAATGCCCAGCTAATCACGAAAATTTATAGTTCCTTCCCTATTAGGTTCCTCCCGCCTTTGCCTGAACTACTCTCGCTAGCGCCTTCCCCTGAAAAACCTCATAACCTTTTCTCCGTGTCAAACTTGGACTTGCTCCTCTCTCACCGTGACGATATCTCCGCCACCACCGATATATACGCCCAACTCTTCCGAATGGCTGTATCTTCAAATCACGTGGTGTCTTTCGATACATTGAATCATCCTGTGGCTCATGTGTTTGTCATTGATATTCATAATGATACCGTTGATCTGCTTCGTGATCGAATCGTCTCCTTCCGCAATTATAACTTTCCCCGCTACTTTGCCCTACAAGATGTCCTTGTCCACGTGTTCGTGCTCTTTGACTCTACAACTGTGGCTCAAGACGATGTGGCTCATTTCCAAATCACCATCAAAAACTCCCTCTCTGTTTCCTCCACAGCTTTCCCCGTCAACCACCTGTCACAGGCCGACTCGCCCGTGCCGTTGTTCAAATGGGAAAATACCACCGTCGACGAGGAATTGCAGAACCTCTCGCTTCAGCAGTCCCAGAAACCTCCCTCCATGGGTGCTCATGCAACAGAGAACTACTTGCACGTGCCCTCTTCCCTTGATCTGACACTCAAATCTGGTCTTCACGACTTTGTGTCCCGCTTTCTCATCCCCCACATGGAGCTGAAGATTCGTGCATGGGATGACCTGATTCTAGCTCCAAAGAAATCCATAACTGGTCGTTTCTTCTCGGTCAGTCGGAAGCTATTCTCCAACGCCTCCCCCGACCACTCCCTGACCTCCTCCGCTTCAGCAAACTCCTCCGCCGCAGGGTCCTCGTCTACTTTCAATTACCAGCAAAATTACTATTATAAGTCCTCCCCAGAACAGGCTATCCGCAAACTAGCAGATTGGTCCCTCATGCTCAACGACTTCAAATACGCATACTCCACCTACGACTTGATCAAAAAGGACTACACAAACGATAAAGCATGGGTTTACGTGGCATCAACACAGGAAATGTGCATCGTTTCATTGCTTCTAGCCCAGACCCAGCCGCTATCGCCTGACGTGAAACCCCTGCCTCCGGATAGGGCAACTCTTAGGAAAATCCGCCATGACATCATCGAGCCTTACATGGATAACCTCTCATATACTTTCAAATCGAGGCTTAACGTGAGAACATACGTCATTCGAGCATACTTAGTGGTGGCCGAGTTGCTACTCCATATGAGTCTTCTGTTCAATATTCCTTGGTGGTGGTCTGATCTAATTGAGTCTTACTACCAGAAATGTCTTACTGAGATTGACTCTCACCTGTCTCCGAATCCTCGCCGGAACTGTCGGACTATTCGGGCCGTGGTTCTTGACCGTTTAGGCTATGCTGCCACAAAAAGCTGCTTTGTGCCTGCCGACTATAAATCCATGGTGGATAAGTTGCAAAACGCCGTACTGCACAGTACTCACCACGACAAGACCCACCTTGGCAAGACCCACCACGACATCCCAGAAACCACAGAACCAGGGTCTGAAGAAGATAGTTTTGTCAATACCTTGAAAATGCCCGTGCCCAAAAATAATAGCACAAAGGGTTTGACCAGGTACAGGAAAAGTTCTTTATGGTACCTTCTCTCCATGGAAGAATGGGTCAATCTCCACGACGCAACGCAGGCATCCAACACCATGGAGAAAATCTCCACCATCTTTGACACCGAGGGTCTCACCGCTAGTTGGTACGACAGAGAGGATTTGGCTCTAGGAAGAATGAAGAGATCATTGTCTAATCCACCCGATACTGCACAGAACACCCTCACTGGTAATACCGTCAGTGGTATGGAGGCGTAAGTTCGTCAAATTATATTTATTTCCCTTTTCCCCCATGTTCAGAAGAACCTGTGTTCGATTCAACTCTACACTTGTGAAACCCAGACCAAGGCCCACGTGGCGGTCCAACTTATCGGCTCCACTTTTCAAGTCACTCATGCTAACGTTGGTTTTCGGATCGGCGGTTGTGGAGGCGTCCAAACGGAGAAAAGAGCTTGAGTCATTGGAAAACGCTTATGAGACGAGATTTTCCATTCTCAATGATACCATCAAAAAGCTACGTCTGGGACTCCCTGTTAATGTTTCTGAGGAGATCAAAGTCGCCAATGCCATCACTAGAAATAAGTACTCTTCGATAAGTGATGTTGAGCTCGATGACCAATTTAATGAACTTCTTCAGCTAGCAGAGTCACAAGTGGAGTCAACTGAGTCAACGGAGTCACCGTTGTCACCAGTGGAGCCCATTCAACTGACTTCGCAAACCCCCAAGCATCTAGATACATCCAAGTTCCTTTAACTTATACAAATCCGATACATAGGCACTTACAATACTACAAATCCGATACATAGGCTTTTACAATATAATACAAATACAATTCACACAAATAAGACACCTCACACAACGGCAAGACGCCTGATGCTTCTTCTGTGGGCCTCACCAACCTCAACAATCTTTCCTTCCTGTTGAAGTCTGCGCAAGCACTCGTTGAGATCGCTATTCTCAATTCTCACAGTAGATCTCTCGTTGATCTTGGCAATCAACTCATTAAATCTCATTAAGTTCCCATGCTCCTCAAGCATCAGAAGAACTTCATGGCCCATATCCTCCTGCATTCTTCTCTGTGCAGAGGTTGTACCGGTTTGCACCATATCCATATCGATTCTGCCGGTGATAGGATCGGTAGCGTAGTCCTTAATGGCAGATTTGATCAAGCGAACAGCCTCCTTGACATCGATGAGGTCCACGGTAGGACTTAATCTCATCTTAGCGTGGGCCTCGGCCAACCGGATCATCGACTCAAGTTGTCTGGTGGTGGCAGTGATACGTCTTTCAGACGATCTAGCATCATCTCCCATCTTCCGCATATCCACGTATGCTCTGACGAGCTCGGCCTTACTCTCGTTGGTCACCACCGGGTTGATGTTCTCCTTAGCGTACTGGATGTAGATACTAAGGGTCTCGACCGGGAGAACCGTTTTTGCCGAAACCGTCTCAGGAACATCTTCAAGGTACATGTCGGTGATGTGACTGGCCAACTGGCGGTCGATAGACTCGTCGACTTTGTCCAAGATCAAGTAAACAAGATCAAAACGAGACAACAATGGCGGAGGCAAGTCGATGTTGCTTGTGACAGGCAAGTTGGGGTCGTAGCGGGAGTTGATCGGGTTCGCTGAGGCCAAGATGGATGTTCTGGCGTTCAAGGTGGTGATAATGCCCGCTTTGGCGATGGAAATGGTCTGTTGTTCCATCACTTCGTGCAAAACCGACCGTGTGGCGTCACTCATCTTGTCAAACTCATCAATACAGCACACACCGCCATCAGACAACACCAAGGCTCCTGACTCCAACACAAGCTGTTTTGTGTCGACATCTCTGGTGATATACGCGGTCAAACCAACAGCAGACGAACCTTTACCGGAAGTGTAGATACCACGAGGGGAGATCTTGTGAACATATTGCAAGATCTGGGACTTGGACGTGGACGGGTCACCGCAGAGCAAGATGTTCACGTCGCCTCTGTAGCGGCCACCTTTCTGGAAGTGCTTATTGGTTCCGCCGAACAATTGAAGCAAGATCCCCTTTTTCACATCGTCCATTTCGTAAACGGAAGGAGCCAAAGACCGAGCCAACACCTCGTACAAGTCGTCTCTCTCGGCGATCTCCTTGATCTTGGCCACATCCTCCGCAGTCAACTTGCGCACCTGGTCCACCTCTTGAGTATCTGCTTGCAGCGGCTGAACTGTAGAAGGATCAGCGCCCATGCGCTTAGCGTCGATCTTCTTGATGTGCACCACATCCAAGTACGTCTTGTACAAGTTCTTAAGGGCACGTTGGCGGGCATTGACACGAACAGGCAACGAGCGGAAGATTCCGCAAACCTCGATTCGGTCTCCGGCACGACAGGTGTCCACGAGCTCGTCGTAAACGCAAAGATTAATAGAGTGAGGAGTTTGGCCATCGGGGACCAAATCTGGGGTCTCCTGGAGCTTGATGACTTGTTTGTCGGCGAAAGAAGACCGGTTGTGCACCAAAGCCATGGAGTTGACCTGGCCACAGATGTGACGAGGGCACTTGGTTGGCTCGGAAATGACGCCTCTGTCGATTTCGACGGCAATGGTGTGGTCGCAAGCATTGCACTTAAAGAAAGCCACCTTCATATCGGGGATAATGGCGCTGGCCCGCAACACCAAGCCCTTGACGCTGACCAACTTGTCGATATCGTTTGGGTTCAACTCACGCATGCCACGGCGAACCGCGTTGATGTTGTAAGGACGGATGGTGTAGATGTTGGTCTCGATGTCGTCGATGGCGGTGGGAACGTTAGCCAGGTCAAGGAAGAGCGACACAAGGCAATCCTTAACGGTCTGGTCCATGATGGGGATCACTTCTTGCGGGTAGTTGATGAGCTGGTAGTACAATTTGCGTGTAGGCGGGTAGGCCAAGAGGTTCGCTGCGTCCAAGTTCAAGTTGGTGGTGCCCAAGTCACGCATATTGTTGAGTTGTCCGACGTAGTAAAGTTCCAGGTCCTCAGGATCCACCTGGACGCCATCTTGAGCCTTTCTGTACTTCATTTTAAACGACATCAAAAAGTCACGGAACGCGTTGGCGCAATCCTGAATTGAAACGTTGGTGCCCCAAATGACACGAACGGGTTCAGCTGATTCGGCGTCGGACCCAAGCTGAGAACTTAAACGGGCGGGGTCACTCGAAGGGTGGCCTTCATTAAACATCCGTCTTCTCATGGGAGACGACGCGGTGTCGCCGTGCAAATCTGACCGAAGCGGTTTACGGACGATTCTGTCCACGTCACTTGTTATATTTTTGTCTGAGCGGAGTCTGGAGCTGGACAAATTATCGGAGCCATGATGGCGACTGGAAGATGTATAGTGAAGAGGGGACGAAACATCTCTTCTTTGGGACGAAGGATTATTATCGGAAGGGGGATTTGATGAAGATGAGGCGAAAAAGAGTGGAGATGAAGGAACTGGGTTCAGTTGTTGCGATAGAGACTGAGATTGAGATTGAGACTGGGATTGGGTATTATTAGAGCCGCCGGCTCCTGAATCTCCGGGCGCTGATGAATTAGGATGAACTGGTGAGGACATGGATAAAGAAGAAGGAGTAGTAAAAAAATGACGATTAATGAGGATGAGAAATGAGAATTGACGCGCGTCATTTATCTCTTTTAGGAGGGGAATATGCAGGTATATATATATATATATATATATATATATATATATGAATATATGATAATATAAGTGATAGTGGGTATAATGATTGTATAAAGGATATTGTCTACGTATATGATATATAGTGTATAGTGTAGTATAGTGTAGCATAGTGTAGCATAGTATAGTGTAGTATAGTGTAGTATAGTGTAGTATAGTGTAGTGTAGTGTAGTGTAGTATAGTATAGTATAGTAGAGTGTATAGATGTGTATATAATAGTATATAGATGAGACGCGTCGCGAAATATCAACTACAACATGGAAGAAGGTAAACCAATATCACCAATACGCAGAAGCGGATCACCATTACGTCGGCGACAAATTGCTACATTAGAGCAATCGGGTAAAAAGCCACGTCTTGAACCTTTGGACGGAGAAAAATTTGAATATGGGAATCTTGAATTTGGAAGAGCTGGGGAATCTGAAAAAGGGGACTCTAAAGAGTCAGAGTCCAAAGATTCAGAGCCCAAAGATTCAGAGATTCTCGCCAAAATGGCATCTTCAATAGATACAGTGGCCACAGCATTTGCTGCCACAGCATCTCAAATGAGAGATACTCGGGCCACACAAAAGAACATTTTAGATGAACTTCTGGCTATTCGCATAGCAATGGAGAAATTGCAAAGTGACATGGAAACATTGAAAAGAGGCACGGATAAATCCTAGAATTTATGAAAAATTCATGGGATCATAAATTCATCCTATTCATCCTAAATTCATAGGATAAATCCTATGAATTTAAATCCTATGAATTTAAAACTCCATAGGACGTTCTTCCACTTCGCCATCATCCACGGGAATCCCCCAATCATCAATCTCAAACCGCCGACGCAGATTCTTAAACGCATATTCACCGTTCCGCTCCATCATCATGCCTTTGGCAGAAAAAACAGGAACTTTGATCACGTGCACGAGTCCTTGCTGGATCTTGGTTGGTTCGTCCTTGTATGCTTTTTCCAAAAGGGCCGTCATTTCCTGGTTGAATGGCTGCAATTGCACCACTCCATCGGCAAGCTGCTCAAGCACATGAGCGACGTATTCGTCACGTGGGTAAAGGTCAGAAGCGATGGACGCCACAAGAACGACATTTTGCCCGAATCGCGTCACCACTGAGGTAAGAGCAGCGAAAAGCGGCACACAAAAGCTGGGGTCGCAAAATTGCGCTGGGTACACTGATGGATGGAGAAATGCAGGAACGACGATTCGAACCACTCGTCCAGCCAGTTGCTTCAATTGGTACTCAACTGCTCGCGTGATCTGAGTCACCATTTGCGCCAATGGCCCAACCGCCACAAAAGTCATGTCGTGACTGGCAGCCCCAGGAATAAGTCGCTGTGTAATATCAAATTGTGTCACATACCCCGAGTCACGTGACACTTCCTTTTCCTCTGGTGCTTCTCCTTCGGTCTTTCTTTTTAATCCGTACCGCCATGCAATCTTCAAATCCTTCTCTGCCATGTTGTCCACGCTGACCTTGCTCTCATTAGCTGCTACCCTCTGTTTTTTCTGCTCTCGGCTTGATCCCTTGTATTCCCCAGGTAACTCTTTCGCCCAACTATTTGGCATCCCCACCACAATGGCATGTGAATGCACCGTTTGCTTGTCTATGCGGTTGTGCATCACTGCTTGTGCTGCAAATGCTCTCATCAATACCGCTGTAAAGTCTGTTGTTCCGGATTCTTCAATTATAAGTGAACTTCCAAGTGGTAGTCCTTGATGAACGAGTATTTTGTCTAGATCAGGACACCCGGTGGAAACTGTGGGTTGGGAAGTGGCTGAAGACGGCCGAATTGCTGGATTCTTGGAAAGAACATCGCTGCCGTTGGAATCAGCGTCTTTATTTTCCCCGCCGCCTCTGCCAACAGGCAAAGGAACCGGCCCAACTCCCGGGGGACCCCGGCCAACAGCGGGCGGTGTTCTTCCGGGAATCCCCGGGGCTCTAGCTCCAGGATTACGCCCACCCACAAGTGGCTCTGCTCTTTTTCTAAACGACATATGGTGGTGGTGATGATGATGAGAATGTCTTATCATCGCGGACTGCACACAATGCGCCAGAACTTGCAAGGTGGCTGCAAGATGGCACGCTGCTAGATGGCACGTTCTTCAAGGTTCTCGAATGCTGGGATCGTCCACTTTAAGTGGAAGTGGAATTCTTGGGATTACTGTTCCCGGGGTTTATGGGTCCATGTTGTATATCACGTGCTTACACACGTGATGTCCACGTGACCCACCACTTATCACCCGCACATCTACCATCAACACCTCAGCAACATGGGCTTCTTTGCTGTGCTAACGTCAGGCGCAGCGTTCTCGTGTCTATCTGGGCTCCTCAAATGTGCACCCAGTACCAGCGAGTCCGATGTGCTTACACGGATGGCGTACGCCTTTTGGCTTCTCATCAATTCGCTTCTTTCATGGATCGCGCTTTCTCCATTCATCATCAACAGATTGGAGCGCGCCACGTTCGGATTCATCAATAACAGATGTGGTCCTGACGGCAAACAGTGTATCAGTTTCTCGTCTGTTTACCGGATAAATCTTGCCTTGGGAACGGTTCATCTTGCACTAGCGGCAGCTTTAGTTGGAGTTCGGTCACGGAAGAACCCGCGGGCGGTGATTCAGAACGGATGTTGGGGGCTTAAAAAGGCCGCATGGGTGGCGCTATTAGTGTGCTACTTTGTGGTGGTTCCTGATGGGTTCTTTGTGTTCTACGGCAATCACGTGGCCATTGTGTTTTCCACGATGTTTCTCGGGCTAGGACTCGTGCTCTTGGTGGACTTTGCCCACGCGTGGGCGGAGAAGTGCTTGGAGAAGATTGAGTTGGAGGAACTCACGGGGGAAGATGAACATAATGCACAGCTCTGGAAGAATCTTCTTGTGGGTGGTACTTTTGCCATGTATGCAGGAAGCGTGATTCTTGTGGTGTTGATGTATGTGTTTTTTGCCCTGCATGGATGCACAATGAACCAGACGGCTATAACGGTGAATACTGTGCTTGCGGTGATCATTAGCGTGATGTCAGTACATCCGAGAGTTCAAGAGTACAACCCACATGCAGGATTGGCCCAAGCATCTATGGTTGTTTTCTACTGCACTTATTTGGTACTCAGTGCCGTTGTTTCTGAGCCTGATGATAAGCAGTGCAATCCGTTGGTGCGGTCACGTGGCACGCGTACGGCTAGTGTTGTTCTTGGAGCACTTTTCACGTTTGTTGCATTGGCGTATACGACTACGCGGGCAGCGAATTCGTCCTTTTTTGGCGGAGATTCTGAAGAAGTTCCTGCCAATGCCGTGGCGTCTTCTGCAGTTTCTGAACGGGCACAATTGCGGTACGACGCTGTCCGCCAGGCTGTGGATGAAGGTTCTTTACCAGAAAGTGCGCTTCGTCAAGTGGAGCTCTACGAAGAGACAGATGGTCCCAATGAATCGGTTTCTTATAACTACACCTTGTTCCACGTGATCTTTTTTTTGGCTACACAATATGTTGCTACATTGCTCACGGTGAATGTGAAGCAAGACGATGTTGGAGATTTTATTCCAGTGGGTCGGACTTATTTTGCTGCATGGGTGAAGATAGTCAGTTCATGGGTTTGCTTTGTGTTGTACGGATGGAGTCTAGTAGCTCCCATGGTGTGGCCGGACCGGTTTGGTCTTTAATACCTGGTACTGCATCCAATGGGGTGCGCACTGCCATTGGCCGGTTACTTTGTGAGGGAAAAAAAACACTCCGAAAAAAAAAACCCCTCCACAAGTCAACTGAAAAACCTATTCCATCCACCGGCTTCTCCTGAGTCATGTCCGCTATCGTCTCCAAAGCCACCGGCGTTTTCAACTCGGCCGTCCAGAAATCCACTCAACTCAGCAACTGCGCCGTGTACTGGTCAAAGGTTACCGCTGAAGTGGGAAAGATTGTCTACAAGAACGAAGGATTGGCTCCTCCTTCCCAGGCCCAATTTAAGCAGGTGTACCAAAAGTGGTTCAACTTTTTGAAGAGCCCTGCTGAACAGAAAGCTGCCATCGAACAAGTTTCCAAATTCCAACCAAATAAGGCTAACTTGTCCAAGATTGGTATTGCTACCGTGCACGTGTTGGGTTTCTTTTCCTTAGGCGAGATCATCGGCAGAAGAAGAGTGCTCGGGTACCCAGCCGTCGGGCACGGCCACCACCACTAGACTCCGAGACTGTCATATCCAGACGTCGAGGCCATCTTGTTTCATATCTATAATCAATAACATTCGTGCATTCACCACTGATTCTATGCTCTACTTGCTTTACTTCTATACTCTATCGATACTATATATCTATATGCTTTACTACTATACTCTATCGATACTATATATCTTTATTACATAGAGTCTATAGCACTCTATACTCTAATATAATCCTAGTGTACTCTAAGTATACTTCTATACACTACTAAAATGGATATATTTTTGTATACTCCTATTATGATTACGTAATCCTAGCTCTGTACTTCTACTTATTTACTATAGACATAGCTATACATCTAAAGCTCTAATAGTATAATTCTATTTACTTCTCTAATGGAACTTCATAAGTTTAGTGTTACAATTCTCATTTTTTTACTCTAAATCAATACCCTAAATCCATCCTCTATATCTATACTTTTATTTATACCTTATGTAGACTCTGTATACTTCTATACACTAATTCTATCTCTATACTTTTATTTTTCATGATTTTATCATAATAAATTCTTTCAGTATTCATCTTTTGAATTACTCCGTTAAAACTAGTTATATTTCTTCAATTCTAGTTCTATAGTTCTATATTCTATAATTCCATCATTTTATATTTTATGTATACTCACTACTATACTATACTTCCATACTTCTATATTCAGCACTACTTCCCAGAAATCTAAACCCGATGCTATTTGTTACCGTCTATTCAGCTTCTTTGCAGCTGTTCAGCGATGTTTCAGCGATGTTTCAGCGATGATTCATGGTCGTCTCACATGCTTAAGATGCTTTAGATGCTTAAGATGCTCCAGATGCTTAAGATGCTTCAGATGCTTCAGATGCTTTGGAGGTGGTTTTCCCAGCTTGCGCTGGCAGCAGCTTGCGCTTCTTCGACGCCTCAATCATCTCAACCCTCTGACGACGTTTCTGACGAACAACACTAGGCACAGTAGATATCTGCTTTCTGTCCAAAACACGAGCCTTTGCATTACGACGTTCTTCACCTGAACGCTTGCTCATATTGTTCATCCAGTCACTGTAGCCATCATGACAGCCAGACTGCTTCATAACATTCACCACAGGCTTCACAAGCAGCACATCTTCCTTAGTAAAGAAAGTGACAGCTCTTCCGCGAGAGCCCGAACGACCAGTACGGCCGATTCTATGAACGTATTGCTGAGAAGACTGGGGAACATCGTAGTTGATGACAAGATTGACACCCTTAAAGTCCACGCCTCTAGCAAGGACATCGGTGGAGATAAGGACCCAAATATCGCCGTTTTTGAACCGTTTAATGACATCGTCACGCTGTTTCGGGGTTCTTTCAGCATGAATGACATCCACATTGAGCTTATCATAGAGAAGCTCATGGAACAAAGCTTTAGCACGAGGAACCGATTGCAAAAAGATAATCACCGGAGGTTTGAATTCACCACGTTGAAGCATTTGGCGTACAGCCACAAGTTTCCCTTCTTCGTTACCAGTGAATACCAATTTTTGATCAATCAGCAGTGCTGCTGCTTCTTTATGACCAACAATGATTCTCACGGGATCGCGCATTATCGTGTTGGCCAACTCCTCCACTGGTGCGGGCATTGTAGCGGAGAAAATGGATTTGCGAAGGCGAGAATGGGAAAGAGCAGCCAAAAGCGCATCTGTCTGGTCGACAAAACCTTTATCGAAAAGACGGTCAGCCTCATCAATGACTAAATGCTCCACCGTCAGAAGGTCCACGTGACCGGCGTTTACAGCATCCAAAAGACGAAGCGGAGTGGAGACGAAAATGGCGTATTTGGAAGAACGGGCTCCTCCGGTAGAAAGTCTGGTGGCCATTTGTCGCGTAAGAACAGCACTAGAAACGGTCTTGATTCCGCGCGTGAGCAGTTGCACCTGATTAAAGATTTGAGAGGCCAATTCATTAGTGGGCGCAATCACGAGACCACGGGTCCCCGTTCCTTCACTCTCCAATATGCTCTGTACCATGGGCAACACAAACGCTAGCGTCTTTCCCGATCCGGTAGGTGCACACGCAATCAAGTCCCGTTTTAGAAGTCCTGTGGGGATACCCTCACATTGGATAGCCGTTGGCGTGACAAACTCTTCACGAAGTAAGTTGTTGGCAACGCGTTTGTCCAAGTTGAACCTGGCCGTGAGGTCCTGGAACGACCCAATGGGCAACGGCACGTCATCGCCTGAGACATTAATTTTGGCTTTTTTGCGGAAAACCAGCGCATCTTCTGCGTTCTTTATACTTTGAACGTTGTCTTTTTGATCCTGTTCATCTTCTTGTTCCTCCTGTTCCTCCTCTTTCTCATCATTCTCTCTTGCTTTATGGTGCCGCGTACGGAAGAAATCGGTTTCTCGGTCCACCTGGGCCAGAAGTGCTGGTTTTTTGGGTTCTGCCTTTTTCCGCTCACCTGAAAAATCGGCCTGGGCGTCTTTAGACCCTTTGAGCGCAGCTCCCCGACTAAGAATACGGAAAATGTCCATCTTGATGATTGCAAAAATCTATCGATGCGATGATCTATAAAAGTCCCATAAATCTATCGATGCGATGATCTATAAAAGTCCCATCCTGCATATACTACCCACCAAAAGTTTCCCCCTGCGAAGCGAAAAATCCATCCAACTTCTCTCTCAAACTCCACTTCCCAATCTAGCCATGAGTATACGAACCGCCCCCACGCTAGCCAGATCTATCCATATAAACACTGTGCCCCGCGTGCGGGGTCTCCGCAGAAATACCCCCACTTCCACCTCCACTGCTACCCCGCCCCCAAAAACCGATCTTATCCGCTCCTTCTTACTGGAAAAATACAAAATCCCCGACGCAATGGCCCAACAAGCCCTCACTCACAAATCCTTCGGAAACGGCTTCAACGCTTACAATGAGAAGCTCGTGGTGATGGGCCTGCGTGTGTTGAACCTCTGCTTGGCTAAGCACGTGGTGGCTGCTCCTACCTCCAATCAAAACGCCGTCAACGGTCTTAACTTGGACGTCTTGGGCACTCCTATTGCCCGTGAACTCGGTGGGAAAACCGCTTTGGGTTTGTTTGCCAAACAACACAAGTTAAATACTGCCATGTTGTGGCGCTCTCATAATCACGACTTGTCCTTTGAATCTTCAGGCGAAATGAAGGTTAGCGCTCACTTGATGTATGCTTTGGTGGGTGCTGTGACCTTTGTTCATGGCAAGACTGCCGCTGAGCAGTTTGTTCGTGAGAAGCTCTTGGCCGCTGAACCTTCTTTGGAGTCCGTGGCTTCTTCTGTGGTTGCGTGAAGGGCACGTGATAACTCCGCAATTACGCACGTGTGAAGCACGTGAGTGAAGGCACTGATAATCACGTGTGCCTCCCATGACCAACACATGACACAAGGCACCAGTGACCCTGTGTCAATGATTCAACAACGGATTCAGTCCGTAAATTCACCCGCCCTTTTCTATAGGCATTTCCTGGCCCAGGCTAGACGTTTTCTACCACCAATAGATGTACATAGTTGTTTTGCGTAGAGCCGCGGCCGCGGTCATGTGAATGTGGCCCAATATGAGAGTTGACCCCACCACTAAAACCATTTAAATCTACCGCAAGCAGCCGTAGCCAGCAGCAGCTGCTTTTCACATTATCGCCACAGAAGCTCATCATCGCCGCTAAATACTACCTAAAAGAGACAACACGAAAGGGTATTACCCCATATTATGTGCAGTACGAACCGTTGACCCCACATTCGCGGTATATATAGTGTAGCCGTCTCGGCAGTTTTCCCTCATTTCTATAACAAACACCAGAACACCAGACAACAAAATGTCCTCCAACGACGAAATTGCCCATGCCTTAGCCGGAGCAGGCGGTGGGGCACTTTCCATGGTGGTCACTTACCCACTTGTGACGTTATCCACGTTAGCACAAACTACACAAAAAAAGAAGGATACAGAGAAAGAGTCCAACTGGGCAGCAGCCAAGACCATTTTAAAAGAAAAAGGCATCCTTGGATTATACTCAGGACTTGAATCAGCACTTTATGGAATCACCTTATCCAACTTTATCTACTACTATTTCTATGAATTCACCTCCAACGTGTTCTTAAAAGCTAACAAGGCAGCACGCGTCCGCAGAAAAGGACTCTCCACTATGCAGTCCATTATAACGGGAGCCATTGCCGGGGCCATTACTGTCATTGGAACCAACCCATTTTGGGTGGCCAATACGAGGATGATGACCAAGGCAAAAGACCATAATGCCGGGTCTCGCTCTACCGTGCGTACTATGTTGGAAATTGTTGAACGTGACGGAGTGGCCACTTTATTCGCTGGGGTTCTTCCAGCACTCGTTTTGGTGGTGAATCCGATTATTCAATATACCATTTTTGAGCAAATCAAGAATGTCATTGTGGCAACTAACGGTGCTGCTTCTTTTTCTGCCATTAAGGCTTTCTTTATTGGTGCTTTTGGTAAATTGGTTGCAACCACATTGACTTATCCATACATCACCTTGAAGCTGCGCATGCACGTGAAAAAGAAGGAATTGGCCGATTCCGACAAGAAACTCTCCATGTACCAGGAAATCCGCAAAATTGTGTCTGAGGAGGGTTTGGACGGATTGTACCGGGGCTTAGCCATTAAGTTGTTCCAGTCCATTACTACTGCGGCGTTCTTGTTCTACTTTAAGGAGGAATTGTTGTCTGGAAGCGTCCGCTTGGTGCTGGTTCTCCGTGGTGCCCGCGTTAGAAAGTCCCTTAATTAAATGTACTGCAGATTGTATTATGGTACTGCAGGTTATATCACCGTACTGCATAAAAATATACTAGCACCGCACAACTCTCTATCACGTGCCACGTGGTTGCTGCAAACCTGATCTCCATTTCTCTACTAATCATTACTCTACAATCCATGATCAACGTGTTCCGCCCCCAGTTGCCTAAACCGGACATCCCCCTATTTGACCATCGGTCTCCCGTGGAAAAACTTAATCGGGATGTCCACATAAAATCAATCCATTCTCATAATGATTATTGGCGGAAAACGCCCCTAATCGACGCTCTTCTGTTGGGAGTTGTTTCTGTGGAAGGCGATATTTGGCATTTTAATAAATCATACACCGTCACAGATACAACCACGGAAACTACCCAGACTTTCTCCCAAGACGAAATTTACGTTGGTCACAATCAAGTGTACTTGGATGAAAAAAACACTTTGGACCACGTGTACCTTGATCCGCTTTTCCGGTTACTTTCATCAGCCAACCGTCGATTTTCCGAACCAATTCTTGAAGAGTTCTCTGGAAAATTCTCTGTTTTTTATGACTCCCCAGAAACCCCGCTTTTCTTCTGGCTAGACCTCAAAACCGACGGCCACCTCCTCTACCAAGCATTGAAACCCCACCTCCAACGGTTCATCGACAAAGACTACTTGCAGTATTACGATGCCGCTAACAAAAAGCACGTGTCTGGTCCCGTGATCTTGACGTTAACCGGTGATGTTCCCTGGGACCAATTGGAGCGGGAGTCCAACAACAATGAGAACCGCTACGTCTACGCTGATTGCCCATTGGCCAAATTTACGAAGGAAGTTTCCGACGAAGATTGGGCTCGCTACGAAAAACTCTGCGTTTTAGCCAGCGGTTCTTTGCAAGAATTGTTGGGGGACGATTTGTACGCCACTGCTGTCCGCGGAGACTTGGGTCCAAAACACCAGGCTAAATTGAAGGGCTTTTTTGACCGCGCACGTGATCATGGCATCAAGACCCGGATTTGGGGTGGTGTTGATTGGCCCATCCACGTGAGAGACTCCCATTGGAAGGCTCTTTGGGCGAATGGCATTGATTTGATCAATGCCGATGATTTGAAAAGTGCCGCCAACGTGTTCTGAATCTATTATTCTATTCATTCAAACGGGCTTCAGAACGTGCCCAATAAATATGCTGCTGGCAGCCAACAGCTTACTGCTTCCCATTCAACGTTCAACATTCCCATTCAACATTCGAATTCAATAAACTAGAATGTCTAAATCAGAATGTCCGCTTCAACCATTCATAAACGTAGAATATGGCGGCGTTGGCAGGAATGGATCGAACCAACGTAATGGACAAGCCATTGTATAAGTTTCTTGGTCCTCCTTTTTTAGCCAACTGGCTCTTTAACGCCTCTGCAAAACTCAATCTGTTTTGCAGTCCTGACGTAATATCATGTGTTTGAATATTAGACTTGATGGTATCGATGGGAAACATCGACAAGTTGAAAAGAAACCCTGCGGTGGCACCAGCTGCTAAAAGATTCAATGTTTGTGATCCTTGTGGATATACATTGTTGAGGAAAATGGCACTTTCTTCATAAGCAGCAAACCAAACGGCAGTTCCTCCAACTTCTCGAAGCAACGTCGAATGGAGACCATGCCATAGACCAGACACCCCCTTTTGTGCCACTATCTTCTTCAAAATAGACCCATACGACTCATGCCGACTGTGTGAATGAAGATTAGCCACTTGAAGCTTGCATTTGACGAGCTCTACTGGCGTAAGCACAAAAGACGCAGCAAACCCAGAGAAAGACCCAGCTAGACAAACATTAAAGAGACTCTCCTTGGGCATATGAAGTGTGGAAGTTACTAAGCTCTGTCCATACAGAAATGCAGAGAAAAGCACGGCATTCTCCATGCAAGCACCAACAATAGGAGCTCTAATACCCTTGTAGAATCCATTGAAGAATCCTTCGTTTTTAAGGGTGGTACGGATCAACTCCAACGTCTTATTGGGTGTATGAGATGACTGTAGACGAACTTTGACCGTATCAAAGGGGAATTCAATAATTTTGCCCACACATCCTGCCGCTGCCCCGTATGTTATATCCTTTAGCATGGGGAGGGTTTATATTCCAACCGTAAGTCTTCGTAATATTTGGTGTATACGCGGAAGGAACATCCTGTGTGTTATCCGCACTAACAAAGCAGATGAAGTACTTGGAGGCTGTAGAAGAGTAGGCTTCAAATTGAGGAGACAACAAGGTTATGTTTGGATTTTGCAGTTTCTGATGTGCAGTTAATGAAATTGAATTAGATGAGCTAGATGACTCAGATAACTCAGATCTCTGTCCAAATTATATCCGATTCCAGTAACGATTGTTAGAAGTCCATAGATAAATAGTCGAATTGGAATGAATTGAGTTTTTTGAATAAAGATTTGTTCATTATTGGATGCCATTATTTGAAATAGTTTCTTTGATGCTTTCATTTTCCGAAACTTCGATTTCAGAAAATGCATCCATCAACCAATGGCTCCATTAAGTAGAATTCATCAAGATTCTGCTCTTTGGAATAAGACATTGTTTAAAGGTTTTAATTGATACTAGATGGATTTTAAAAAAATTGATGTTTTTCAATGGCGAAACGACGTCTATTTATACTATTTGAGCGTGCCTACGAGATCTGCAAATATTTGCAGCCGCTCTAATAGAAATATAAATTTTTATCGCGCCGCAAAAGATAAAGAAATTTTATATCCTCCACCAAAAATCACTGATCAACTATAAGACTCAATTTCAATGAATAATGATATACTACGGCATAAAATGATACATCAATATATGTATAAATATATATGTATAAATATATACATATAAACACTGTATTTACAGTGTATTTACAGTCTTCACGGAAGTATGTATATTACGTTTATCTCAATGGAATGAATCTGGTGGAGGCGTTACCGGCTCTACCGTGTCTGACAGGGGCATAAGTGATGGAGAACTCACCAAGGTAGTGGCCAACCATCTCTGGCTTGATCTCAACGGAGTTGAAAACCTTACCGTTGTAAACACCAACCATGGAGCCAATCATTTCAGGGACAACAATCATGTCTCTCAAGTGAGTCTTGACGAGAGCTGGCTTCTCGTTAGCTGGAGCAGCCAACTTGGCGGCTCTCAACTTCTTGATGAAACCCATTGGCTTGGAGCCCAAACCTCTGGAGAATCTTCTTCTGACTCTAGCACCGCACAACTTGGCGAAGTCTTCGGTCTCCATCTTCACGAGCTCCTCGAGGTCAACACCCTTGAAGGAGAAGGTCTTGAAGGTTCTCTTCCTCTTGTCAGCTTGACGTTAGTACTTATCTATAAACGGATATTTGGCAATATATTGTCGGGTGACATTCTTCCATGATACCTCCGACGTGAATCTCGACGAGATATTCATCATTAAGTGAACATACCAGTCTCAGCCATGTTGATTGTGGATATGGAAAAGGAGAAAAGTCAGTTTTGACAGCGGTGAAATTTTTTTTTTTTTCTTCGACTCGCACCAGGAGTGCACCCACACACCAGATATTGCGAGGAGACTACTGTGAGGGATCACGTGTATTTACTTTCAGACTGCACATACTGGAAAAGCCCTAGCGGGTCCGCGCACGTGAGTATAGTGACTGTCTACAATCGAGTGGGTTTCCAAAGACGGTCAATGGTGATGGTAGATGAAGAGGGATTAAGGAGGTTCAATTAGTGGAGATCAAATATGAAGAAACCAACAATTGAAACAAATGCTGAACATTTGGGAATCAAGGCGGGGGAATACTGAAGGGTGACCAGGGCTGAAGGAACACTCTACTGAACTTTGACTTATGTTCTGTTAACATCAGAGACATAATCATAATACAGGGCAGAGAATGAGAGAATAATGGGCTATTCATTTCTGGCACAGCCAAAGACTAAGTGTTGCGTTCTACCATTTCTAGGGTCCGTACACCATTATTATATGCAGACGAATTTTCTGAAGGTCGAAAAAAAAAAATTGCGATGAAAAAAAAAAAAAAGACCTTACAATATCCAAAGGATAGTCTGCTAATTCCCAAACGCTTAAACTGATTATTCTGAAGAAATGAAGTACTTGGCTGCTTATTTGTTGTTGGCTCAAGGTGGTAACGCCTCCCCATCTGCCTCTGATATCTCCTCTCTCTTGGAGACCGTCGGCGTCGAGGTTGACCAAAAGAGACTCTCTACTCTCTTGTCTGAGTTGGAGGGTAAGTCCGTCGAGGAGTTGATCGCTGAGGGCTCCTCTAAGTTGGCTTCTGTCCCAACTGGCGGTGCTGCTGCTTCTGGTGCTCCTGCTGCTGCTGCTGGTGGTGCTGAGGAGGCTGCTGCTGAGGAGAAGAAGGAAGAGGAGAAGGAGGAGTCTGACGACGACATGGGTTTCGGTTTGTTCGACTAAACTATATAGTTAATAGACTTTCCATGATTTTGGTGTAGGCCCTACAATACTGGTGCTACTACTGGTGCTACTAGTGGGATATTTGTTCCTGCATTTAACTGGCGTAGTCGAGCTTTTCAACGAGGATGCGAAATTTGGTCAAAAGACTATCAAAGTCGGTTTCTGGGTACCCATCGTCAGGTATTTCATCATCGGAATCGCCTGCACCTGGTTGAGTCCCAATGCCTCCAAATAGAAACCCGGCTTTTGAATGTACCTGCCTCAAAAACTCAAGTTTCTGTGCCGAATATACCAATTTTTCATTGATGTCAATTATTCGTCTTCGAAGTTCTGCATATTGCGCAATCAATGGCCCCCGCCGTTCTTTCTCTGCTTGTACCACCAAACGGGCCTCGTTTTCCACCTCTTTCTGCTGCTCTCGTGCTATCAGCTTCTTTGAAACAAAACCAACTCGCTCCTCAGAGTCTTGGATTATTCCTTCCTCGGAATCTTGCCCTTCTGCCCCGTCAATTGGCCCTTTCTCCTTCTCCCCCACAGATGCCACATAAACCTCCAAGTACCGAGGCTCTGGAAGAACTTCACAAATCTCACCAAGTCGCCGAACCTGCTCATCAACTTGTCCTGGCCCAGTTCTTTCCATATCCACAACCAAAACTTGCCCAGCAAGCCTGGTTGCCCGCTGTAGCATTTCTCCCACAGCTAGTGTTTTTTCTTCCTCATTCTTCTCGATCTGCTGTACAATCTGGTGTACTGCTTGTCGGTTGAACCGCTGCCTGTGGGCCTTTCGTAGCGTTTCGTTGGTTCTGGAAAGAATCCCACCCATTTGCTCTTCGCTGATCCCGTGTTCTTCCATCACGTGACGAACACTCTCGTCAATCACCACTGGCTCTCCGAGCCGAGCCACCTGCTCCTCGAGCTTCTTCTTGAGCGTGTTGTTCATGATGTTGATACGCGTGCACCTGTACACCAATATACATCACATCGGTGGATATATGCAGGTATAATAATTGATTGCAATTTGAGAAATCTTTATCATGTAAGGTCAGCAGCTCAGACTATGGTATTAGTGTATTATGGTCTTGACTATTAAATCAGTGAGCTTCATTGATTATGTAATCAGCTCAGAACAATGTTTCTTGTAATCAAAAGTAAGGCAACACTGATTATGTAATCAGTTCAAAGCGATGATTCTTTGATTATGTAATCAGTTGATGGTTATGATTACATAATCAGTACATTTGTACAGACCCATTGTCAATGGTTGACCATGTCACCGTTACTTTATTTGACTGGGAATATAGCTATTGCCCTATACTGCAATTTATCACCAACTAAGGAAGTATTTTGCTTTATGATGGTGATGTGGAGGTTATTTTATATGCAGGAAGTTGGATTTAGAACGTGTAGCAATTTTGAATATTAGAGGCAGATTTTTAGAAAATATCGTAGCACATATTAGTTTATTTGAAGAGGCACAGGAAAAATTGTTGGTAAGAGAGTAAATAAGTGGGTAAACCGTTACGACAAAGGAGAGCAATTTGGTCTTACCTGCATATAAAACTTAGATAAGAAGAGTCGATTTCTTTCAAAATTCTTCTTCTATTTCTTTATTTCTTTATTTCTTTATTTCTTTATTTCTTTCTTCTATTTCTTCTCTTCTTCTATTCTATTCTTCTATAAATCAATTAACACAATATATAATAGTATAATAAAGATATAGAAAAACCAGTACACCCCAAAGATAAAGACCCTATGGTTGTAGTAGGTGATATTACAATAGAGCTAATTCTGAATTAATGAGAGAAGTGTCAGGTATTCATTTGGAGATACTTGATAATATATCAAATAAAATCCTTGCCCATAAGTCAATGGCTGCAAATAAAAGAAAGTATTCAATTGACGTGTACTGCATATACCACTTTACAGAGTATGATATGGATATTCATAAATTTGATTCCATGAACATTACAGTAGATAGCCCAAATCTCTGATCTTTAGCTATTTAAATGTATTCACAGTTTCCAAAATGAGCACATTTTCGAATTCTACGCCAGTATCAACACTATATCACTTCTGGCAGTTTAAGCCCTAATTTGTGTAGCTCTAAGCTTGAGCATTTTATGAAATTATCATCATTCTAGCATTCTGCACGTCAGCAGAATCCATAATAAATATACCTGCCAAAATGTAGTGATAGCTATGTCTTTATCTATACTGCATATACTATATAAGACTGCTATCGCTGTATACAGTATCAATGTCTTAGATGAGATGACCAAGATAAATGTTGAAATCAATTTACTTTTGAAGCTAGAGAGCAAGCAAGTACTGAACATAACCCATTAATGTTCCAGTATCAATTAACCATGACATTCGAGGGTATCTTCAAATATCTAGTGTTACAATCGATAGAGCGAATCGATAAGATAACCCTGCATATAAACACTACTACATAGATAACAATACCAGAAGGTCTAGGGACCAAGAAGCAGAGTCTTCCTATATTTAGGATTAAATTGCAATTACGAGGAAAATATATATATATAAATAAATAAGTCTATATAGCTGTCACTGCAAACTGGCCATTGGCCAGTTTTTAGTGCCAGGTTCCAGGGTCGTGCGCTTACCCAATCAACTATACGCAATCAACTCCAACTAAACTAGATTCTTCCTTATTGCTTTCTCCATGTTCTCCAATTTGAACGCGCTGGAGCCGATCTACGATCCAATCCGAGACGGACGAGGCTATAGAGCCGGCGCAAGAATTGCCCGCGTCCAGATCTTGGTGGCGGTGGTTTTGGGTGGTTCAGCATTTCTTGCCTTCTGTTTGCTCCGAAAGAAGTACCCATGGATTTACGTGGCCAACTTTACCCGCCTGAATCGCAATTTCTTACATAGCCGACTGCGGCGAAATCTTCCAAGGCTACCGCAACTGTCGCTATTTGGCTGGGTTCCTGTGGTGTTCAATATTGATGAGTCCCAGGTTCTAGATCACGCTGGTCTTGATGCCGTGGTGTTTTTGGGGTTCTTTAAGATGGCAATCGCTGCGTTGACCGTGTGTGTTTTGTTCTCTGTGACGGTGATTACCCCGGTCCGCTACCGGTTCACCGGACGAATGGAGTTCCCTAACCATAACGATGGCGTTGCTGTGGAGATCTCGTCCAAGAAAGACCGCAATCATTACCATCCGTTCCTCTGGATGTACACAGTGTTTACCTACGTGTTCACTGCCGTGGTGGTGTACTTCTTGCGCCGCCAGACTCTCCGCATCATCGATATGCGCCAGCAGTACTTGGGCCGCCAGCGGTCCATTACCGACCGTACCATTAAGGTGCTGGCGATCCCGCCACTGCTTCGTGATGAAACGCTTTTGCGTCGTCACGTGGAGAATCTTGGTGTTGGCGAGGTTGACGATGTGGTGGTGGTGAAAGAGTGGAATGACTTATCTCGCTTGTTCCGCTTACGCCGCCGTGTTCTCCGTCAATTGGAGTGCTGCTGGGTCCATTATCTTCGTCGTTTGGGTCTCTCTGATATGTCTGTGGTGGCTGCTTCCACAGTGCAACCAACTGTCCGTGAGCTGGTGAACATGGCCCTGTCCTCGCCATCTCCATATCCATCTCAATCTCAGTCTCCGTCTCCGTCTCTTCTAGACGAGATATCAGGCCACATCGAGTCTCGCCATGCCGAGACCCAAACAAACCGTCTTCCATTGCTCTCTGATGACTCAGAATTGCGTCCAAGGCTCCGAACGGGCTGGTTTGGCCTCTTTGGTCCTACCGTGGATGCCATCAACTACTACTCGGACCAATTAGACGTCATAGACAAAGAAATTCGTCGTGCTCGTTTCCGTGACTTTGCTGCCAGTTCCACTGCTTTCATCACTATGCGGTCTGTTGCTCAGGCCCAGATGCTAGCTCAGGCTGTATTGGATCCACATGTGGACCGTCTCACTACTACTTTGGCCCCAGCTCCACATGATATCATCTGGACTAATCTCTGTCTCACTCGTCGCGAGCGTAACACACGTATCGCCAATGTGATGATGTTCATTGGACTCGTTTCCGTGTTGCTCGTGTTCCCGGTCAAGTATTTGACCAATTTCTTGAACATCAAGTCTATCTCTCGAGTCTCACCAAAACTTGGTGCATTCTTGAAGTCCCACCGTTGGGCAGAAACCCTAGTTACTGGCATCTTGCCCCCCTACGTGTTTACAGTGTTCAACATTGTTATGCCTTACGTTTACGAATTTGCAACTAAACGCCAGGGTTACACTTCCCATGGTGATGAAGAACTCTCGTTGGTGTCCAAGAACTTCTTCTACATCTTTGTTAACTTATTCTTGGTTTTCACGCTCTTTGGTACTGCCATCATCAGCGATACTGCCCAATTAGCCTACCAATTAGCTCGGTCCTTGCAGAACTTGAGTTTGTTCTACGTGGACTTGATCATTTTACAAGGAATTGGCATTTTCCCTTACAAGTTGTTGTTGTTCGGAAACCTCCTCAAGTATTCCATGGGCAATATATTCTGGTGCAAGACCCCACGTGACTATCTAAATCTCCACAAACCTCCGGTGTTCAACTTTGGCCTCCAACTCCCACAACCAATCTTAATATTGATCATTACAATCACCTACTCGGTCATTTCCACCAAAATAGTCACCGCCGGCCTAATCTACTTTATCATTGGCTATTTCGTGTTCAAGTACCAACTCTTATACGCTTGTGTGCACCCACCACACAATACAGGCAAAGTGTGGCCGTTGGTGGTGCGTCGGGTCATTTTGGGGCTTTTCATCTTCCATGCTACCATGTTTGGCACCTTGGCCTCTCTGCAGGCATATATGTGTGCTTCCTTCTTGGCTCCATTGCCTGTCATCACCGTTTACTTGCTTTGGAACTTCCATAAGCATTATGTGCCGCTCTCTTCGTTCATTGCCTTGCGTGCCATTGAAAATAATGAGTTACCTTTCCATGATGATCCTGCACGTGCAGAAACGGCTATGGAGCGTGATGAGACTCTTGATGAGCTCCGTGAGTCCCTGCAGAGCTATGTGTATCCAGACTTTGTGTGTGAGCTCGATGGACCGATAATTGCTCTTGACGACCGAGAAATGCTAATAATGGATGCCGGTGGCTCCATGGTTCGGAAGCCCCTTTTCTCGTGATATTTGATTTCCGGTATTTCCAGCTCGTGATCTTTCCAGTATTCCAGCTCGTGATCTTTCCAGTATTCTAGCTCATGATCTCATCGACTAGAAGATCAAAAAAATGCAAATGTGGCGAAAACACCGCCATAACTCCAGCCACAGCCACCTTCCTGGCCACAAGAGACGCCACTAGCGATGCAAGCACTAAAGGAACTGTCCGCATATACGAAGCAGTCACGTTGCACCGAAGAGCCTCCACGGTGTTGAAAAAGGCAAGAATGTCCACTGCCAATGATGCCATCACGTGAGTATCATAGGGCCAGATCAACATAATCACAGGCAAGCATCGGATGGCTTGGGATAGAAACACCGTCACAAGGACCACGGAAACGTGATATCCACGTCGGAGCTCCGCCGGAAGATCTCTAGCTGGAGAATCTCTTCGGTCCAATTTACTTATTGTTCCTCCCACAATCACCCCACACACAACGAGTTTCTCCACACATTGGCGAAAGATGAAAAACCCATACTGAACAGGCACGGAATTCTGCAACACTGTTTTGGCTATCACCAGATCCAGCTGTGTACGCTCCTCGTATGCCCAGTTCAAGTATACCTCGAAAAGAATGGCCAATGCCGCATAGCGGAGGAGTTTCTTGTACCGACGGAAAAACGGAATGGTGGGGTCTATATCGGAGAACACGCCACGGTGGACCAGATTGTATGCCAAGTGGCGGTATGCTTGGGGCCTTAAGAGGAGAATGTCGAGGAAAACGATTACATAATCGAACTCGATGTATTTATCGGCCAATTTACCACATCGTGGGCACGTGGTGAGCTTGATATACTTGGATTTGAATTCCGAATAGAGCGTATCTATGTGGGGGTAACTGCACTCAACGCATATCATGGCCAGGTGACTTCACCTTGTTATCGCGGGAAGGTTGTATTATATATATGCAGGACAATACTACTTAATACTAGTTAATAAAGGTCGTGACTGCATATAAATACGTATTAGGGTTGCCTATCAGCATACCTGTTGGGTTGGGGCCGCCTCTGGTACCAGTCCGAGAACGAATTGAGGAGCATGGAACGCTTTTTCTGCTTCCGGGCCCAAGTCATCGGAGGTGGAGTAGATGAGTTTGTTCTGTGCAGGATTTTGATCTTGAGTTTGGTTGAGGGATGCAAAAGGGGAGTTTGTAGGTTGGTTGGAGGTGGGCTGGCCAAATCCGGATTGACTAGAATTGGATTGGCCAAATCCAGAAGGAGACTGGCCGAATGCAGATTGACCAAATCCAGATTTACCGAATCCGGACGAAGACTGACCAAATCCGGATTGGCCGAATCCAGATTGGCCGAATCCGCCAGATTGACCAAATCCACCAGATTGGCCGAATCCATCAGACTGACCAAACCCAGAGGTGTATCCTGTGGTATTTCCAGTGGTATTTGCAGTGCCTGAGCCAAATCCAGACTGGCCAAAGCCTTGGCCAGACCCTGATCCTGCAGACAGGCCAAACCCACTTTGACCGAATCCTGACCCTGTAGACAGACCCAATGGTGGGGCAGAGGAGCCAAATGACGAGTTTGCATTTCCGAAACCACTCGGGGTATTTCCGAAGCCTTTATTTCCAAAGGCAGAAGAACCACCAGAGGAACCACCAGATGAGCTTGCCTGCAGGCCAAAGGCACCAAAAGACAGGCCTTTATTTCCAAAGCCAGAAGAGCCAAAACCCAGTTTCCCGAAAGCCAGATTTCCAGAATTCTGATTTCTAGAGTTCGGGTTCCCAGAGTTCAGATTTCCAAAACCCAGGTTGCCGAAACCTTGAGTATTTTGGTTTCCAAAGGCACCAGATGAGCCAAAACCAGATTTTCCAAAGCCAGACGAGCCAAAGCCAGATGAACCAAACCCAGAGCTTTGACCGAATCCAGAGGAGCCAAAACCAGAGGAGCCAAAACCAGAGGAGGGAGTTGAGGTCGTGGAAGAACCAAAGCCAGAGGAACCGAATCCGGACGATCCAAAGCCGGACGATCCAGTAGTAGAGGATCCGAATGCCGAGCCAGACCCAAATCCGGACGAACCAGTAGCGGAGGACCCAAAGGAGGATCCAAAAGGCGAAGAGTTCTGAAGATCATTCATACTCTGGTGTACGGATTTGGCAATGAAGGGCTTAATGGGATCATTTCGAGTAGCACCCACCTGTTGGTAGCGGGCAGCTAAAGAATCTTTCAGCTTTATTTCTTGCACGCAGTAATCCATATCCTTAGCTCGAAGGGACATTTGGTTTTCGTAACTAGGGACGGAGTTTGACGCTAGTGATTCAAGATAGAGCATTCTGGATTCTTCAGGGGAGAAATCACGGCCTTCGATGAGGTTATTGCGAGCTTTAGATCCGAGACCGTAGCTTGTAAGAGTTGGTTTTAGATTGAATGAGGGTAATTCTGCTAGGTCATTTTGAATGGTTTTGGCCACTTGCAGTGGATCTTGAGTGAGCCAGGAAGCTTGATTTTGATTGGCGTTGGAATTATTGGACGCACCAACATGGAGGAATTTGCACAGGGAGCCGAACTTGCAGTTGCCCTGGCTGTAGAATTTGCATACTTGTTTGGGGGGCATGTTCCACACGATGCTACAACCACGATGCTACAACCACAAGCGAAGCGCGTGGTTGTTGATGGATGTGAATGATTGCACGTGGTTGTCGCGTGCGAAGATTATAAGTTGCACGTGCAAAGCACGTGCCATTGAAAGGCACGTGAGATGCGCGTGAATGTAATGAGCATCCACACGTGCTTCGCACGTGGTTAGAAGGACCCATCATCTAGTCTCCGGTTAGTATCAAAAAATGTATCCACCATGACATGACCACGCTGAGAAGAGACAACAAAGGCCTCCTTATACAAGGGCAACAAACGAGAAATCACGTGAGGACGGTCAATTTCACCACGAGCGATTCTTTGCAAGAAGCCCTCCAAGGCCCTGCGCAAGAAAGGTTTTGAAAGGGATATACGATCCACAAGGATAGATTCGAAAGCAAGAATCAAAGAAATGCCGAGAGACGTTGGAATGAAAATCTCAGAGCGGGCAGCTTTCCGGCGTGAGATATAATTTCGAGTGATGATCTTATCGATATGGTCGGCAATGGTGGCATCTGTTCCGATACCGTTTGCATCCATAAGAGCGATAAGTTCAGGCTCAGTCATGTACGTTGGAGGGGAAGTTTTGCCCTGTTTAAGAGTGGCAGAATGGATGGTAACAGACTGGCCAGAGACGAATTGGGGGAGTTGAGCGGAGGATTTCCAATCTGTGTATGGATACACGTCCAAGAAGTTTCTGTGAGTGACGGCGAGACCAGAAGCAGAGAAGAATTCTTGGCCCCAGCGAAGAACCACCGAGGTATTTTGGCCTTTGGCGTCGTCGGAGCAGCAAGCCAAAAACCTCCTCACGACGAACTCGTATACTTTTTTCTGGTTCGGCTCGAGAGCATCCAAATTGGCATATTTCACTGGATGAATTGGCGGATGGGCCTTATCATCGTGATTTCCTGCACGTGGGGTGCGGAACCCGCCAGTGTTAAGCAGGAGAGCGTAGGAGCCCCAGCGCGGGTCGTTGGCTTGTTTTGCAATGACTGGGGAAAAATCCATCCCAGTAGGAAATGCATCAGTTTCCGTACGGGGATAAGAAATGAACCCAGTAGTATACAACAGCTCTGCAGTATCTAGGGCCAATTTCGCCAGCATTTTGAAAAATCGGGCACAGCATTTTTGCAATTCCACCGTTGTTAATGGGAGCGGACGGTAATGAGAAGTGGGGCGGGTTTCAACAGATACAATTGTTGGAGGTGGGGCAGCCATGAGTCGGGAGTATATGGCGGCTCCAAACATCTTGTCAAATACGCGGCCCCGTCGCCAGGAAAAGGGCACAACGCGTCGTTCATGGCTCACAGAAACATCCACACACCAGAATACCTCAGGAATAAACCTTCGCACTCGAAGGTACCGGTCAACAACAAAACTGAGGGTAGGAAACTGGCACGTGCCATAGGAAACAACGTCCCGTTCTCCCACTAGACGCTTGCTTTTGTAGACATTAGTTAAAAATCGCGTAAAACTTGTGCCCACGCGGAGATCAAACTCTTTACGTGTTTCCACCGCCTCCACTAGCCGCATATCCAACCGGTGTGGGTTTCTAGCTGCCCCCACAATATGGCCAGGATCCAAATGTGAAAATACTGCCCGCCACGTGTTTTCCACCGTGATTCGACTATTGGTGCTTCGTGCCACCGTGACAACCTCGTATCCAATGTACTCGCCTTCTCGATCGCAATCTGTCCAGATCATAAGTTGGTCCGCGTTTCTCGCTTCTTTTGCAATGTTATCGTGGATCTTTCGACTCCGTTTATCCTTATCATCACCAACTTTGGTAACAAGCGGAGCATCAAAGAGTCTTCCTGGTGTACATTTTCCCCATGCGTATGGACTAGGGAAATCTGTCGCCAATACGTGTCCTGAAACTGCCGTCATGGTCACTTGACATCGTCCCAATTGGGGGAAATCATATACGAAATCATAATTCTTAACAAACTTCCATCCGCTATCTCTTGACGATATTCTTCCTCCACTTAGAATATTTCCCACCTCTTTTGCTATTGAATTCTTCTCCGCCACACAAAGTACTTTCATGTTGTTCGCACTCACTTCTCATCTCTATCTATATATCTATTTATCTATATATCTATATATCTATATATCTATATATCCATCTATATCCATCCATATCCATCCATATCTATCTATATATCTATATATCTATATATCTATATATCTATATATCTATATATCTATATATCTATATATCTATATATCTATATATCTATATATCTATATATCTATATATCTATCCATATATATATCCATATACATGATCCTAGATTGGCTATTTGAAAATGGAGCTGAAATATCTCCAAAAATCTCCCTCCGAGATTCTCCTTCATCTGGTCGTGGCCTTTATGCTACTGATTCAATCCCTCCTAATGAACGCCTCATCTCAATTCCTCATCACCTCTTGTTGAATAAATCAACTGCCTTGTCTCATATATCTCGTTGTGTGGACCTGCCTTGTGATTTCGTCTCTGAAAAAATCTACCCAAATTTGCCCCTACATACCCTCCTGTCCTCCCAGCTCCTCTCTATGTACATTGTGCTCGAACAACACCGCGGCAAGAACTCATTCTGGTTACCTTTTTTGGAATCTCTTCCCAAAATATCTGACCTAGCTCTAGCTCCTGTGGTGTGGCACGTGCTCGACTACAACTCCAGCCTGAAGTGGCTTTCCAGACTTCCTCGCTCTGCTAGAATCCATACGGAAAACGTGGTGGCCCGCTTCGAGTCTGACTATAAAGTTATCTCCGAGCTCCTATCTCCGACTCAATTCCCGCTCGAAAAGCCTCACGTATTCTGGGCCTGGATGTGCATCAACTCCCGCTGTCTCTACATGAAAATTCCATCGGCAAAAGATAACGCCGATAACTTTACCTTGGCTCCTTACGTGGACTTCCTAAACCACTCCCCAACGGACCACTGCGGCATCTCCATCACGTCACGTGGTTTTCACGTGACCTCTTCTACCGCCTACAGTTCAGACGACGAATTGTTCTTCTGCTACGGCCCCCACTCCAACGAGTTTCTTCTCTGCGAATATGGCTTCCTTTTGCCCGAAAACCCGTGGAACTACATCGACGTTTCTGAAGTGTTGATGCAATTACTCAAGCCCCACCATGTGCAGTACCTTAGACTGATTGGCTACTATGGTGATTATACCGTTAATGGAGACGGCATGTCTTTTCGAACGGAGGTTGCTCTTGCAACGCTTCAAGAGAGAGATCCAAGTTCTAGTACTGCACTTTCTGCTCTTGTAGATGGTGTTTCCGACGGTGGTCGGTATCGGCGGAACTCAAGGGTTTTGCTTGAGAGGATATTGAGGAAATATGGTGGCGACGCCAACGGCGGAGCCACCAAAGACGGTGACGCCAACGGCGGAGCCACCAAAGACGGTGACGCCAACGGCGGAGCCATAAATGAAAGTATTGGTGATGAGGACCATCTCCATAACAGGAAAATGGCTAATTCCAAAAAAAGTGACGATGGACCTATAGAGCAAAAGGATAAAGTGAAAGGTGAAGAGCCTCAAATGGATAACACCGCCGTTGAGGCCGCCATCGATCAACTTTTTTCCGACATCAAACAAATCACTTCCGTCCTTTAACCCATTGCACGATCCTCAAGAGCCTTTTCCACAGCACACTTATTCTCCACCATAGACACAAGCATTTCATTTGTTGGAGTTGGAATGGCATGTTTCCTTCCCAATTTCACAATGTATCCATTGATCGAGTGAATCTCTGTTGGTCTCATATTGCGTACATCTTCACGCATAGATGAACTGTTTTGTTGAGTTGCTGTGCAAACTTGAATTACCGAATTGAGAAGATTCTCTGGAGCCAAAAAGGTAGTGGAGCCAGGAATGGTGGCTAAAAGACCACCATATTCAGCACCAAAGCATCTACTGGCCTCACGTGCCACCTTGCGCATCATGGGAATAGTCTTTTTTCCAACCAACAAGTCTCCATTTAAGCAGTCTAATAACGCGCTCATAGGATTGATACACGCGTTCACCACCAACTTCTCCATTTGCGCCAATAGAAGTTCGTTTGTTGCCACACACGAAGCATTGAGCTCCTTGCACAGTATGAGACTGGGGATTATGCCGATTTCTGCATTCTGCGTTGTTTTCTCCGCCTTCAGTGGAGCCATCACAAGCTTACCAATTCCCACGTGATGCACTTGATTTATCGCCTTCTTGTAGGCACCGTGAGTCGATACCGCCAGAAAGATCCTTGGAATTGGCCCCGTTGGCCAGAACTCTTCTTGAATAGCTTCGGCCATCCCCATGCCATTTTGTAAAATCAATATTGTCGTTTCTGGGGTTATATGCCGGACGTAAGGTTTTAGAGCGTCCAATGTGGCGTATGACTTTGTGGATATAACCAAATCGGTGATTTTCTTTTCTTTTGACCGCTCGAGTCCCGGCAAATCTGCCTCCATGGTAGCCTCGCTACTGGAAATCTCTCCGGATTTGTATGGACGTACCACTGAGATCTTGGATCCGCCGTCAAGGAAACTCTGGAGACGCGAATGTGACCGGAGAAGCAAACATGGACCACTTCGTGTATGACGAGCTAGCTCATGTGCCACAAGTGACCCCATGGCTCCTGCTCCCAATATGTGCACTGTCATGTGAGGGGGACTAGATAACTAGAGATGGCCTTGTAAGTCGCGTGCACGGGTTGGGTTTTGGTGTACGGGTGTTTTTGGGATTTGGTTCTTTTTTGGTGATATATTCTGTTATTTAGGAAAGTATGTATGTATGTTGGTGGGGGTATGTAGATTCGGTGTATGTGAGTGTATGTTGGGTATTTCTTTTTGCTCTGGTGATTTTGTGTTTTTTTAACTGTTGTAATTGGTTTATATGATTGTTGATATGAGGATTGAGATTTTCATTTTTTGCACCAATACGTGAAAAAAGTGTAATTCCTAGAGAGTGATTACGTAATACACAGAAGCACTCTCTAATAATCAAAAAAGAAAGTCTGTAAACATGATGCCTGATTCAATGGATTTAAACTGTTCATACATTGGATGGTCATATTTTATGAACAGGTGCTTAGAAAGTGGAGCTTAAAGAATGATATATGACGTCATTTTAGAGACATTTCATTAACACTTACATTAACACTTACATTAACACTTTATATCAACACTTACATTAACACTTTATATCAACACCTACTTTTCATCCTTAAGCTTAATATGGACTTAGGATGTCAATTTGCATAAATCGTTGAGCTATTATTGTCATTTCTATGCACCTTATTTTTACTATTTCCACATAGAGAATGCATAATACTTCTATTGAATTTCTTTGTATTTGAGAGGTAATTCAGCAAGATCCCTGGAAAATTGACTTTAAGAAATCGAAAAATTTAGTCAGATCAAAGAAATCGTATATATGAATTGCGTTTTGCTCTAGTGCTAAGGACTGATTATCTAGTGATTACGTAATCTGGGTGCAAATGGTGTGCGAAAGTCATAGCATCTTCGGCAATCAGAACATTGAAGATTAAGCTCTTCAATATATTATAGCTCTCTCAATCAATTATTCTTAAACTTATTTATCCTCAGATCACATATTCTTAAAGTTAAAGTTTATCCTCAAATCACAAAATTCTAAATAATGCAATCGTTCCGAATTCTTCAATTTGATCGCTTTTCTCTGTCATTTTCTGCTTCTGCTAGAAACAGTCTCTATAATCGAGGATATACTAATATCTACGGAAAATGCACAAACTGAACATTCAATCAGTTAAAACAATATCGGGCTATTACTTTGTTTATGTGGACAATATGCAGTACTAAAAGGAAATAGGGATCTTCAACTGGATATGTTTTAGCTTAGGTAGAAACTTGATACTTGATCTATTTTCTATTTAATTTAGTAATCGTAAGGAACAGAAAAGTTTCTAGAAACCTCTTTATTGGGGACTAATTTCAGAAAAATAAAAAAAAAAGAATATATATATAACAAACGGGGTTTTGTTTAGTATGAAATGAACCGATAGCTGATTCTCTGCATATAACAGTAGATATATTTAATATGGCCAGGATGAAATGAATTTGATTAGTGAAATCTATGGCCCATAATTCGAAATCCAATTTCTAAATGTGAGAATTGAACCGTGAATGGATTTTAAGAATAGAATGCGAATATAATAAGTATAGCTTAGCATAGAACATAGTATATGAATGTAGAATGTAAAAAATGAATATAAATGTAGAAAATAAATGTAGAATATAAATGTAGAATAAATGTAGAGTTTAGAATATATAATGTAGAATATATAATGTAGAACATAAACATAGATTACAGTCCATAATATACAGTATACAGTCTCTAATATATAATTGTGGCCTGACATGATTCTTAAATACAGAACCGCTAGGAGCCACCACGGTAGACTGTAAAAATGTATATATTTATTGCAATATTATATCACCAAGTGCAGTGATAGCACCCAGCCAGCTGAGTGAATCACATGCAATCACATGACTATCACATGACTATCACGCGATATACACAGTAAGAACACGTGATTTTACCCCAAATCTGCGATTATAGGAAACCCCTGGAGACGAACGCTTCTATCTAGTGGACAATGTTAGTGGTGGGACTCACAGGAGGCATTGCCAGTGGAAAATCCACTGTTTCGACAGAGCTTGCAATCAGCGGGATTCCAATTATAGATGCAGACTTAATTGCACGTCAAGTTGTGGAGCCTGGAAGAAAGTCATATTCAGAAGTTGTTGATGCTTTCAGCAAAGATGTGCCAGATTTGGTTGGACCAGATATGGCGTTGAATCGTGGGGCACTAGGAAGAGCTGTTTTCGGGAAGCCGGAAAAGTTGAAAGTGTTGAATAGAATCGTCCACGGGGCGGTGAAGAAGGAAATTGCCTGGAGGCTTTTGAAGGCTTACGTAAGCGGGAATAAAGTGGCGGTTCTTGATGTACCACTTCTCTTTGAATCTGGCATTCACCGAATTTGCGGCTTGACCATTACCGTTTCTGCACACCGTGACTTGCAACTAGCGCGTCTTTTACGGAGAAACTCCGACTTGACTGAGACTGATGCCCAGAACCGTATCAACAGTCAGATGACCAATTCTGAGAGGAACTTCCGAGCAGATAAGATTGTTGAGAACAACGGAAGTCTTGAAGAATTGCGTGATAGCGTTCGGACGTTGATTGCAGAGATTCAGCCGGGGTTTTTGTGGTGGCTTTTTGACTTGTTTCCTCCATTTGCCGTTTGTGCCGCCTTGTACACCGTGGCTGTTCGGTTTGCCCGTGACTACTACCGGGGAGCCAAGTCAGAGTAGGTTTCTCCATTAACAGGTATATTGGGTTTACGCCCTCCAGTACTGGGCCAAACTGTGGAGGGCGTCGATGACCATGGGCAAGAAAGCGTTGACGCTATCGATGATGAGATTCTGGAAATGAAGAATGGCCTCTTCTTCTGTCATTTCAAGGGCAAACTTCTCCTGGACTTTCTCCACGGTACGAGCGGGGTCGATTTGAATGTCAGGAATATTGGCATCCAACATCAACTGGAACAAGTTCAAGATCAAGTTGCTGTTGCGGCGGAGAGTGGTGTATGTGATGAAACAATAGTTCTTGAACACATTGAAGTTTTCATGGTCCATACCTCCCATTCCGTCGATCATCTGGATGGGGAGCTTCATAAGTGGAGGAAAGGGTTTAGGATCACGGCCAAGAATGTAGCCGAAATCGGCATGCCAGAACTTCCCGTTGGGCGAAAGAAGCAAATTGTCCAAATGACGGTCTCCAACTCCCAACAAATACGTAATCACGCAGTACCCGGCGCAAGACTTGACGTAATTATCCATGAGATGAGGCGAAACGCCTAAATCGGAAGCAACAGCATGCTGCTGGTTACGCAGCGGTACTGAATTCTTCTTTGTTCCCAATACACTAAGAGATTGTGGTTCTTCTGCCGAGGAAATCTCCGAGTGAACATTGGAATGCCGTTGGAGGTACTTGAGGATTCCATTCAGCTGAGACGGAGCATCTGGAGGGTCAGCTGCAGACAAAACCGAGTCCAACGTGACGTTATCAACAAACTGGATGAGTCCAGCCACTGGACTGGTGGCCAAGATCTTATATGGAGTAAGACGCAAGTCGAGATTTTCATTTTTCAAGAGTTGGTCCATCAAGTTGATGATTTGGATGACCAACTGGTCCTGGCGCAAATCGTCGCCGATTTTGAACATCAAGGCGAATTTGCCGTGTTTTTTCTGGGCAAATATGTTGGAAGCAGCGGTGGAATGTGGGTCTGGAGGAATCACCGTTTTAAATGTGATTTTCAACGGAGATAACGATGATTTAAAAACAGAGCATTCTTCTGGATAGCATCCGCAGATCATCACCGTTGGATCAAGCGGCAATGGGAACGGTTCAGGGAATCTTAGCATTTCATTGGACGTATCGGCCAAATATTCCCGGAGAAATTGTACTTTTTTGGAAGTTGCATCTCCACGTTTAAATGATTTCCGTATAAGTTCAACAAGTCCAGTGAGTTTCTTGATAAAGGCAATTTGCCGCTTTAAATGCTTGTAGCTGCGAGACTTGGTCCTTGAACAATGGGCCTTTAACAGGTCAATGTAAGCATTTAATACCACGGCAAAAATGCGTTTGTTCACTTGATGAGGTGGGTTTTTCAACTGGTCTTCGTTTTCCACCTTCACAAACCAATAGAAGAAGTTTCCAAGAACAGCGTTGGTGACAGCACGGTCAATTAAAAACAGAGCCAACGGCGCAGTCTTTAGCGGGTCTGAACCTGAACTAAGCGTCTCGTGTTTAAGTGCTTGTACCAATTGAAGAAGGTAAAGTTGGAGTTCATCTGCGCTGGCTAAAGTTAGACGAGTGACTGCAAAACGTCGGAGCTCCATGGCGTAGGAGAAGATTTTGTCGATGCGGGGGTCATCCGCCGAGGCAGCCGCTGAAGCAGCGCTAGCTGCTGAAGCGGGGAATGCAGAGGTAGGAGTAGAAGCAGCCGCATGAGCGGCTGCTGGGTCAGAATTGGCTGCTGGAGCTGGTGCAGTTGCTGGAGCACGCCTTCTCAACCCCACAGTCAAATTATACGGATTAAAATGACTGCTCAACAACTCCAAAGCATCACCAATATCAATAGCATCCGGAGTCCAAAAAGGCAAAATCTCCTTAAAAACATGATCCAATTCTCGTTCATTCTCCCAGTTAAAGCACTTGAGGAACTTTGTAAGGAATTGACGGGCCACTTGCGACGGAGCAGTAGCGGCAGGTTCATCAGCAGGCGGCGGAGAAGCCTTGGAAAAGTAGAAGCGGTAGTTCCAGAGCATCCGACGCTCATGGTCAGAAAGAGAAGCACTTGATGGTTTGCGGAGAATGCGCCAGAGCTCATCACGTGTTGCTGGTGATGGTTTCACTTCCTTATCTAGTAAGGAGTTGTTGTTGATGTTGGTGGCCAACATGGCAAATTTGCGTTCCACTGGAGTCTGTGGCGGCACGTGATCTGTAGCGTGGATTTCAAAGTCTGCATCGTGCACTCTGTGGGTGGCAATTTCTGTAGTTGTAGCCATCACCGTTGAAATGACTGCTCCACCAGCGGGAGCTGGCGTTTCTGAAGACTTTGCTGCCAATTGCGGGACCGCCTCAGCATCAGAGTAAACCACGGGCAACGAGAAGTTCGGAAGCTCCATATGCAAATAGTACGGAGCTTCTTTAACTCCGTCTTCTTGAATACTCCGTCTCCGCTCCGTCTCCCGCTCCAACGCCGGTAATGCCCACGCATCAAGCCACGTGTTCCGAGAAACCTCCCCGTTCTTGTACCGAAGAACCCGCTGCTCTAAAGAGTCCGTGCACGTGACCTGGCGGTATTCCACTGGGTGTTGATGATGATAGACGGGGATTTTATGGGCACCTTTCCTTAAAGCGCCGGTGGCATGATCAAATAGCGATAAGTACCCAACAGCAAATCTCTGGGGCTTGCATTTGACGATTTCGTAAAACGCCATCTCTAAATAAGCGTCGTAGCCACACTGGTTATAATCAAGTGGCAATTTCACACAACAATCCCATTTTCGGCGATTGGAAGAGAATGCCCGGTACGGCGTTTGAACAGCACAGGAAATGTCATTATTGTTTTTATCAAGAACTTTCACCGAAATGAAAAGCTCGGAATTGCTGGAAATATTGGATAATTTCTGGAAAAGCTGGGGGTTTATATACTTTTCTGAATTGGGAACTGCATGAAAAGGATGTGCGGCTGAAAGCGTGCCTATTTTTAAACATATAGGGATACATAGATGCCGTGAAAGCGTGAAAGCAGCTGTACCATTGCCATTATTGCTTTGGCTTTCTGGACCGCTTGTGGCCATCATGATCTGCTTCTCTACACTTTGTGCGCTTGTTATCATGAACTTATTATATACAGGAGTCTGTACTGTATATAGAATAGACAATAATACCCATCCTATGTATAGCATTATACCGATCTTCTATGGACTAATATATATATATAAATATATGGACTAATATATATAAATATTAGGCATACCCCTGGACGTTCTGGCCAAACCATGTGTACCGGTTTTTATCTGCGGGAGACTCTCCATGGTCAATCTCTTCTTCTCCCTGAGAATCAGACTCATCTCCTGAGCTTGACCCAGAATTGAGATGATAGAACATTGATGGCGTTTTCTTTGCCTGTGGTCTCTGTGGTCTTCCGGCCACGCTTGTTCCATTGGCTTTGCCGTTGGCATTTGCTCTGTCGTGTGCACTATTCCCGTGGCTGGTACCGGTGGTGGTGTTGAGACCTTTTTCGGCAGTGCCGTTTTTCTCGTGGGGAAGTCCTGATGGAATGAACTTGATGGAATTTCCCCGTGGCCTCCGTTGATGATTATGCTGGTGCTGTTGTGGCAGCGTAGGAAGCTTGTTGGGGTTTCTGGATAAACTCTTTTCTCTCTTGAGCTCGTTGCCATGCTTGGTACTGCTGTTGAAGGAAAGAGAAAACTTGCCATTGTCGCTTGCACTTTCTCCGTTTTCGGATTTTTCGCCATTCTCTCCACTTTCCCCTGAATCGTCTCCTCTTTCCCGCTCATCTGACGAACTGTCCGACAGATGTTCTCTGATTTTGCTGACGCTTGGAGCCTGGGCTCTCTTACGTTGCAATGATCTGATCCTGGACAACCGGTTGATAACTTCGCCCATATGCTGAGTGGATCCTGGGGTAAATTCGTTAGCGTTGTCCTCGTTGCCGTCCATATCGGATGCATCGCGTGGGGTAAGAGACCCGTTGGAAGCGGCTGATCCGAGGAACCCCATATCGGAGGAGGAATTGTTGTGGCTGTATGCGTTGCGCTGGAACTGGGCAAGATTGACATGCGAGTTGACCTTGGAGTTGAGAAAATGCACTGGGATATCGGAAGCCAGAGAGTATCGGAGTTTAAAAGGCCGCTGGATCTCTTCGTTGGAGTTGAGTTTGCGTAGATCAATGACGGAATTGTTTCTTGTAGGCTCGGAATTGGGGGAAACCTCGGGGGAAACAGGATGCAACGGATGGTGGGTGATATCGAATGCTTTCTTGAACGCTTCGTCGTTCATCACTTTGAGTTTGAAATCTGATTTCATGCGGAACTTGTTTGAGTCTTGTGCGGTCCAACCTTTTGCGGAAGGACAAAGAGGATTTCGGTTTACCGATCTCTCGCGGGGCTCTTTAATTTTGAACGAGGGCCTGGGATCGTGTAGAGAGGGCCGAAGACCACCAAAGCCCAAGGCGGGGTATTGCTTATTCTCATCTAGCTCGTTCTTTTTGAAAAAATTGGTTTTGTAGCAGACAATATCGGTTTCAAGATTGAGAGTGAAGTCCATGTCGTCGTTAAGAAGACCTAAACAGTCACGTTTGAGCACCCAGTCGCCGTCGATCTTGCAGGCGTAGTTGATGGTGCATTCAGGGATTTCCTCGAAGATTGGATGAGAGAGGAAATATGACATGAACTGGGAGGTCAGGTAACCGTGGCCAACGACAATGACAAGGTCATTGTTTTTCACGTGAAGAGGTTTATCGTAGGTAGCCACGAGTTTCTTGAAGTAAGTTTTGCATCTATCGATGTAATCCTTGTAGCTCAAGTCAGGCTCATTATATGGCCCTAACGTGGTTGTTGGTCTGAAGTTGGAAATGAGGCGTTTGTTCTCGAGAATGCGGATATTGGGGGTGTACATTTCGTAAGCTTCATTTGAGTCGGTGAACGGGGGACGATTGGACATTCTGTCATGGAGCCATTCCGAGAGGGCAAAATCACACATAAGATGAAATTTCAACAGAGAATCGGAGCGCTCCTGGCGCAACGCCGAAACTAACAAGTCAGCAGTTTGACAACAGCGTAAGAAGGGGGAAAAATGAATATAGATATTTTTCTTTGGCCGATCAAATGAGCATAAATGGGAAATTTCACGAGCAACTTTCAGAACCTCTCCAACGGCAGATATTGCCAACAGAGGATCATATGGTTTATAATCTTGATAAAGAGGAGGGTTATTAGAGCTGGCATGGTCAGCACGAGTTCCATGGCGGAGGAATATTAGTTCTGACATTGCCCATTAACTGAAGATATGGATATGGATATGATTATGGATATGATTATGGATATGATTATGGATATGATTATGGATATGATTATGGATATGATATTATGGATAAGATTATGGATATGGATAAGATTATGGATATGAAGATGATATGGATAAGAATATGGAGAATATGGATGGAATTTGAGACTTGTGTTTGTGGATTTGTAATGCCGGCGCGGGTAAATAAGTTGAAACGAAATAAGTAGCAAGGAAAGGATGAATAAAAAAAAGTAATTTAAAAAAAAGTGGAGTTTATAAAGTTTTAAATAAAGATGTAAAAAATAAACAATGCAAAAACGCCACTTAAAATTCGATTTTAGTCAGGAGTTTGTGGGGCACAGGCGTACGTCGAAAAAAGGCAATAGATGGAACAGGATCAGGTTATGTAGGACTTGGTTCTCGTGATGTCATATACACGAATCTAGGTGGCATCGGAATATCTTATATACAGGAGTGATAGTGTATATAAATCAAAAAACGGGGTGACTGTCACCAATTACCAAAACAATTTTCCGTACATTTAGTAATGATGAATAATATCTTATAATTTGATTTATGATTTAAGCTAATGATCTAACTTCTTCAATTTCGTATTTCCAGAATTTCAATCCCCATTTTCAATTTTTATGGTCTGACGTAACGGTGTCATGAATCACGCATGTGATGGAAGGAGCCTTCAAGGTTATGGTGCCCGGGACCGCGCGCCGGTGGCTTCAATCCGGGATATTCCTCCCCGCCATAGAAAGAAAATACTAAAAGGCTTCTAAGTGGCGCACCATTTTCCTTTACCAAAAAGAAAGAAACTTTTTATAAAGGCAACCTTAACCTAAAAGGTAACCCCTAGATCCGTTGGAAAGTGTTGTCTTGATGAACTTTCCTTTTTCGGTGGTAAGTTCTTCCATACTTACATCATTTGATGAATTTCCTTTACATTGTTTCCTTTATTTTTTATTTTTTATTTTTTTTTTTTTTTTTTTTTTTTTTTTTTTTTTTTTTTTTTTTTTTTTTTTTTTCTCTACATCATATATCTTTTCCTATTTTGTCCGATCATCTTTACCTACAGCATCACTAATGCGTTTCGCTTGCCCCTCATGTTTCATCTTTTTTGCAGTCACTCCTTCAAAACCTACCATAAATATCGCCACTTCTCTTCTTCTCTTCTTCCCCCCCCTTTTTTTTTTTTAATCCCTTTTTTCTATTTATTTAAAAACCTGCTTATAATATTTGACATGCCAAGAACGTCAACGCCGAGCCATTTCCGTCCATTTCCTGATGTACTGATCTACACTCTTTACAAATTAGAAATCTATATATAGATATATAGACTATACTATATATACATATATATCCTATATATCCTATATATCCTATATATCCTATATATCCTATATATCCTATATATCCTATATATCCTATATATCCTATATATCCTATATATCCTATATATCCTATATATCCTATATATCCTATATATCCTATATATCCTATATATATATATGTTCGTGGCTTATCTTCCCCACAAGTATCGCGCTTCTGCGTGTTTGTCCTTTCTCCCGCTGAATTCTTGGTGTACGGGTTTCCAAATTATGGATGATTCTCATTTTCAATGTTTTACTTCCTTCATATCTTCCTAATCAACCTGCAGTCTTTTCTTTATTGTCCAGAATGTCCTCCTTTTCAATCTCCGATTCCGAATTCTCCTCTTTGAAAGAAAAATCATTGTCTGGTATGTTTTTCATCTAATTTTCTTCCCATCATCACCTACTAACAATCAGCCCGTGATTTGGCCTATTGTCCATACTCAAACTTTCGGTATGTCCCCTTGATTATCTGTTTTTATATAAACAAATTATTATTCTGACGTTTTCATTCTAACATCAGTGTCGGTTGTGCCGTTTTAACTTCTAATGGTGATATTGTCCAGGGAGCTAATGTCGAAAATGCCTCCTACGGAGCAGGAATCTGCGCTGAAAGAACGGCAATTACTCGCTGTATAATGCAAGGGTCCTCGTCATTCAAAGCAATTGCTATTCTGGCTGATTTGGATGATCCAATTAGTCCTTGTGGAATTTGCAGACAATTCATCCGTGAATTCGCCCCTACTGTGCCAGTGTTTATGTTTCCCAAATCTGGTGACAATCCAGTCTGCAAAACTTTGGACGAACTCTTGCCCATGAGCTTTGGTCCAGAACACTTGCATTGAGCCGGGCCCAAACCATTTGCACTTGTGCCACCTTGTTCATACCACCACGTGACTTGAAAATAATCACGCGACTTACATCACGTGGTAAAATGCAAAAAATCATCCTCATCTAGATTATTGGTCCATCGCCTCAACTTCTACACAACCAACATGGCAGTCTGTGCAGCTTCTACTTGTGGCAAAGAGACTGAGTCTCAGCTCAAGTGTCCTGTATGTTTGAAAAACAACATCGAGTCAGTGTTTTGCAATCAAATGTGTTTCCGCTCCAGTTGGGCTACCCACAAGGCTATTCATCCAGCTGACGATGGCCAGCCATACAATCCTTTCCCGAATTTCACGTTTTCTGGCCCATTAAGACCAGTTTACCCACTCACACCAAAAAGACCAGTGGGACACCAGATCAAACGCCCAGATTATGCCCAAGACGGCAGACCAATTAGCGAAATGAAGAATGACCGTACGGGAAAAATCACCATTCTCCAAGAACACGAAATCAAGAAGATCAGGAAAACTGCTAAGATCAGTCGTGAAATCTTGGATATCGTTGCATCTCACGTGAAACCTGGCGTCACCACCGACCATTTAGATGCAGTTTTACACAAGGAGTGCATGGCCAGAGGTGCTTACCCATCTCCTTTGAACTACTACAACTATCCAAAATCGCTTTGTACTTCGGTTAATGAGGTGATTTGTCATGGTATTCCTGATGGGTATGTCTTGCAAGATGGTGATATTGTCAATTTGGATGTCACCATTTATCTCCATGGATTCCACTCTGATCTTAATGAAACTTACTATGTGGGAGACAAGGCCAAGGCTGATCCGGACATTGTGAGATTGGTGGAAACAACGAGAGAAGCATTGGACTTGGCCATTGCAGAAGTGAAACCAGGATGTCTTTTCAGAAACTTGGGTAACGTGATCGAAGGTCACGCGAACAAGAACGGATGCTCTGTCGTTAGAACATACTGTGGGCATGGCACTAACAGTCTATTCCATTGCCAGCCTAATATTCCGCATTACGCCAAGAATAAGGCCATCGGCATTGCCAAGCCCGGTATGGTTTTCACGATAGAACCCATGATTTGCTTGGGTACTCACCGTGATATCACGTGGCCCGACAATTGGACTTCTGCTACACGTGACGGGAAATACACTGCACAATTCGAGCACATGTTGTTAGTGACTGAAGATGGTTGTGAAGTTTTGACCGCCAGACTTCCTTCTTCTCCTGGTGGTCCAATCAAAAGGATAGAATAGTTTAGCATTAGTTTGTCTACGTATATTATCAAGTAATCAGTACATCATAGTACATCAAGCAAATAAGACATCAGTACCTCAATCCACTTAAAAAGTATTGACATAAAATATTAAAAAGAATGGACAAGTCCGGATTCGAACCGGAGACCTTTCGCATGCTAAGCGAACGCGCTACCAACTACGCCACATGCCCTGGATGGTCCCTAGCAGGATCGAACTGCTGATCTTGGAGTTATTAGCTCCACGCCTTAACCAACTGGGCCAAGGGACCTTATTGGAGAAAGAAAAATAATTGAAAAGCTATGTTATGAAGATATAGAGTGAACTTCATTCTAAGTTTCTTGGGCTATTATGAAGTAGAAACATTTGCTTTTGAAATTCTAGTTTTAATTGCAGTAGTTCAAAGAAGGAAGGATCTTCTTTAAGGGGCTGTTTCAGAAATTTGCAGCCGCTTATAAACGCTGATCTTAATGCGACGCATGACCCCTTAGAAAAAGATATATAAAGCAAGAAATTCCTCCTTTTCTATCTAATATTCCTTTTTACTATTTCTTCTTCTTGAATCCATCTTTTTCTGTTTTTTCTCAACTTTTTTATCTAATTGATTCCATCAACTTCTATACACAATCAATCGGTAAATCGAATGAATTATCCCTATGTCCAAATTCATTTGATTACATAATCGAGTCCCCTATTTATACTTAATTTGATTGTTGAAAACATTTGATCAAATTATTGATTTCGGTGGTTAATTAAGTTACTGGTTTATTTCAGTAAATTTCTGGTTTACGGCGTGCAATTTTTTCGCACACCCACACCTCCGCGCTCATCAACTCCTTGAAGCAAAATACCACGGTCGCTCGTTTTAAACCCCGACAATGTCGTCAATCCAGCTCCTTAACCCAAAGGCAGAGTCGCTAAGACGCCAACAAGCCCTTCAGGTTAATATTTCAGCTGCTCAGGGCCTCCAACAGGTTCTTGCATCTAACCTTGGTCCAAAGGGAACATTGAAACTTCTCGTTGATGGAAGTGGAAATTTGAAACTTACCAAAGATGGAAAGGTTCTTTTGACTGAAATGCAGATCCAACATCCAACTGCAGTGATGATTGCACGTGCCGCTACTGCTCAGGATGAAATCACTGGTGATGGTACTTCCACCGTGGTGCTTCTAGTCGGAGAGCTCTTGAAGCAAGCTGAAAGATTCATTTCTGAAGGTGTTCACCCTCGTGTTATCGTCGATGGTTTCGATACTGCTCGTGACTCTGCTTTAAACTACCTCAACCAATTCAAGACTACTCCTCCTGAATTTGACCGTGAATTTTTGTTGTCGGTGGCTAAAACTTCAGTGGCAACTAAAGTGACGCCAGAGTTGGCCTCTGTATTGGCTCCTGTTGTCACTGATGCCGTTTTGGCCGTCTCAGACAATAACACCGTGTCTAAAAACAACATTGACTTGCACATGATTGAAATCATGACCATGCAACACGGCCATACTTCCGACACTTCGTTGGTGAAGGGTCTTGTGTTGGACCATGGCGCTAGACACCCAGACATGCCACGTGTGGTGAAGAACGCCTATGTGTTGACGTTGAATGTCTCTCTTGAGTATGAGAAGACCGAGGTCAACTCTGGATTCTTTTACTCGTCGGCAGAGCAAAGAGAGAAGCTTGTGGCTTCGGAGAGACAGTTTGTTGACGCCAAATTGAAAAAAATTGTCGATTTGAAGAACCAAGTGTGCGACTTGAATGGTGATCGTGGTTTCGTCGTGATCAACCAAAAGGGAATCGACCCAATGTCGCTCGACGTCTTGGCCAAGCACAACATTTTGGCTTTGCGTCGTGCCAAGAGAAGAAACATGGAGAGATTGCAGCTTATAGTTGGAGGTGAGGCTCAAAACTCCGTTGATGACTTGTCCCCAGAAATCTTGGGTCAATCTGGTCTCGTTTACGAGGAAAGTCTCGGTGAGGATAAGTTCACTTATGTTACCGAATGCCCTGAGTCTAAGTCTGCTACCATTCTCATCAAAGGTCTGGCCAACCACGAATTGCAACAAACTAAAGATGCTGTGAGAGATGGCCTAAGGGCAGTGGCTAATGTGGTTAAAGATGAGGCTATTGTTCCCGGTGGAGGAGCTTTCTTCATGAGCTGTAACCACCACCTTTTGTCCAAGGAGGCAGGGATCTTGAAGGGCAAGAATAAGCCAGGAATTCAAGCATTTGCTGAAGGATTATTGGTTGTTCCCAAGACACTCAGTGCTAATGCCGGTTTGGATTCATTGGAAGCTATTTCTGCTTGTCAAGATGAGATTAACGAAGGTCACAAGGTTGGCATTGATCTTGTTTCTGGTGAACCAATGGATCCTTCTCTTGAAGGCATTTGGGATTCTTACAGAGTTCTTAGAAATGCTTTATCTGCTGCTACTGGTATTGCATCTAATCTTTTGCTTTGTGATGAACTTTTGAAGGCAGGTAAATCAAGCTTGAAGGGTCAAGGTCAAGGTGCTCCACAAGGAATGCCTCAAGGAATGCCTCAAGGAATGCCACAGGGAATGCCACAAGGAATGCCAATGATGGGTTAATTCTACAATAAGGGGAGTACTAAATAAGAAGTTTCTGTATGGTATACGAGATGATCTGGTGTACATAGGTGTACAGACCAGTGGAGATGTAAAGCCTGTGGAGATGTAGATTATCTGTGGAGATAAAGAGCCTGTGGAGTACGGATGTGGAGTGTATAAATCACGTGATGTTACACAGAGAAAAACGGTTGCAGATGGATGTGACGGAGAAAACGGAGATAATGCACGTGACTTTCTCCGCGGGTACCTTTATAAAAAACCTGAATAAAGAAATTTTGATAAAACAAGGGGGAAGAACACTCGGCGGCGATGCAAGACATGAGGTATATGTTTTTTTTTTTTTTTTTTTTTTTTTTTTTTTTTTTTTTTTTTTTGGTGATCGGAAGGTTTTGGCGACTTTGCACCGACTTCAAGAGGGGCGTTGTTTATATGCAGGAACCTAATGGAAAGGGTACGGGCTTCCCCGACGGATTACGAAGCGCAGGAAGGAGTCAAAGGGCTTTGGAAATTACGAGTATTTGACTAAAACATATTTTTTACAACGCACGAGCGTTGATGTTAGCGTTGTGGAAAAGACTTTCTTTTTCTAGAAGATTTCAACTTTATATTTTTTTTGTTTCGAGTTGATTTGAGAAGGTACTCAAGAGCATAAATTTACCATGAGTTGGGGTCATCAAAAAACAAAGAGAGACTTACTCCAAAGTTGAGTTGGTTTTTTTTTAGAATTGAAGAATTCTGCAATCACTTGAAATTTCTCGGTTACCATAAAATAAGGATGTTCCATACATCGGCAGTAGCGAGGGCCGATTTTTTTCTTTATTTTGTTCTGATTTTTTTTTTTTTTTTTTTTGTGTTCAGCTTCGCTTCCACCACTGGACGCACATTATGTCGCGCATGAAGATGCATTTGACTTTGCAGTGCAAAGGCTGTGCTCATAACATGCACGCAAAGTAGAGAATGTGCAGATAGCGAAGCAATAACGCGCTTCTTCAGTGAGTGAGTTGGTACATAATAATGCGTGAGTAGCAACGGTAAAATAGAAATTAGGCAAAAACAACAACACGAAAGAGTTTATTTGACACTCCACAAGCGAGGGGATAACCTTTTTAGGATAAGAAGGCGACATGGTTTGTATTTGTATGCCGTTATCTTGTATAGTGGATTTCTATTATGAATTTTTTTTTTTTTTTTTTTTTTAATTCAATTTCTATTGTTATTTTAGGAAAACCCGATCCAGACATTTATCCTTAGATAAGCGTAGTAATAATCACGTCATTCGTATCACCGCTTTAATTGATAATACCGTATTAAATGATCAGACGAAAAAAAGTTTCGTATTTAATGCAAGGTTAGGAAAGCCGAAGAAAGGAAGGTTGAGTATTTTGCGGCTTAGTTCCGAAAAATGGTGCACGTGACCGATGGAACAGAGGGAAATTTGTATGGTCATGGCCAAGACAAAATCGGGATAATGCACACTACAATAGGGAGAAAGAAGGTTAATGACCTGTCGACCCGGTCGATCTTTCATCGCAATAACCCGATATAAGCCTTCGTTTGCAGGCGGCGGATATTTTTTTGACGGATTTACGAGGCGAACGTCAAAAAGCATCTAAATAATAATATTTTTTGAGATGATAATAACGCGGCGGAATCAAGAAATAATAAATTTGGCAGGAGACAAACAAAAAAAAAAAAAAAAAAAAAAAAAAAAAAAAAAAAAAAAAAAAAAAAAAAAAAAAAAAAAAAAAAAAAAAAACTAAAGAATTAAAGTAAAAATCGTGCGATTTTTTTCTTGATTTAAGAAAACTTCAATGTTGAAAAAAAGAAGAAGCCCAGCATTTAGGGAGACACTTAGCTTTTCCGCTTCTCCTCTTATCACAAGGCGGGCTTATAGTGGAGAAGGCACAACAGGCTGAGTTAGAACGAAGAAAAAAAAGAAAAAGAAAAAGAAAGAGAAAAATATCTGTATGCAGGTCGCAGCCTTTCTCATCATAGTGAGAAGACAAAAGGTCCAGGACACGCTAGAACACTGCCAAAAATGTCGCGCATGTAAGAGGCGGGTCATGAGCAAGATGGGCAAAAGCTAAAAAAATAAAAAAAAAAAAAAAAAAAAAAAAAAAAAAAAAAAAAAAAAAAAAAAAAAAAAAAAAAAAAAAAAAAAAAAAAAAAAGAAAAAAGACTCGAGCGATAAGTAAAAAATCAAAGCCAGGAAATTCCGTTAATAATTCAGGGGCGCATTTTCTACAGAGAACTTTTGTTTTGGTTTATGATTTTATGGAAATCCGATCAATAAATATTCATCAATTAATTAATTAATTAATTTTACGGGTATGCAAGTATATTTGAGTAGGTACTCAAGTACATAATTTAAGAACTTGAGTTACCTCTAGTAGATCATCGATTCCGTGGTTTTTTCTCAGGCCCATTTTTCTTTCTGATGTTTTTTTTTTTTTTTTTTTTTTTTTTTTTTTTTTTTTTTTTTTTTTTTTTTTTTTTTTTTTTTTTTTTTGTCGCTCGCTTAATTGAAGATTTTCTATATTATGGCGGCAGTTGTTGCCATGCGTTAATGGACGTATTGAAATTTCTAGTCGGGTCCGAAATGTGCAGAAAGGGTTTACCGCCAAGCATTGCTGCAGAAAGCTCCAGGGTAACGAAAAACAAAAAAAAAAAAAAAAAAGATAACACATACAAAAAGAAAAGAGAGCCGACGAGAAAAAAGGCAAACAGGATTAATAAACAGTGACCGAGACATCATGGAACTCCGAATGGTGACTTGCGCCGGAAAAACCATCGATGCAAATCCCATTCTCAATTCCCGCTTACGATTTGCGAGTCGAAACGGGGATCGACACCTAGACTCACATAATATTGAGGTCGTCCGTCGTGCATGCAACTTTTATTTTCTTTTTCACCTAGCGGGATCTTGTTGCATGTACATTAATTTTAAAAGGATGAGCTGCTGCATATACTTTCAAATACGCCGGTTGCATATCCACTTCATTTTTTTTTTTTTTTTTTTTTTCTTCCTCCCTCTTTCTTTAGTTTTTTAAATCTCTGTCTTTTTTCTTTTTCTCGACGTCTTCTTTGCAGCTGTTTAGGAAATGTTGCTGTTGTCTTCTTTGTCTGTGGCATAGGCTCTTTTTTTTTTTTTTTTTTTTTTTTTTTTTTTTTTTTTTTTTTTTTTTTTTTTTTTTTTTTTTTTTTTTTTTTTTTTTTTTTTTTTTTTTTTTTTTTTTTTTTTTTTTTTTTTTTTTTTTTTTTTTTTTTTTTTTTTTTTTTTTTTTTTTTTTTTTTTTTTTTTTTTTTTGGCTGTTTATTTCTTTTACCCCCACTTGACTGTCATTCTGGGACTCTGTTTTGGATTATCGAAGCAATTTATATTGCGCCTGATTCCTCTAAAATCCGTTGATTTTGTTGGTTTCCCAGATCATATCCATTTCTTATTTACAACTTCCAAGCTTCCTTTTCCTTCCTTCATTAATATCCCCGCATAATCCTTAACTTGATATTTTTTGTTCTAGTTCCCTTACTTCCACATATATTTTGATCATTTCCTTCTTTGTTTTCCTTACCTTCGATCTTTTCCTATATATTTATTAAATAACGGTATGTAATTCCTTATTGAATCGCCGATGGACGCGTCAAGAATTTGAGCCAAAACGGTTGAGCTAAAACGGTTGACTTTATACTAACTTTAAGATGTCACAGTGGACGCCGACATGGCAATACTACCGAGAAAAAGACCAGAGTGTCGACGCCAACCCTCAATATCCACAGCTACTGCCTCCTCAATCCATGCAACAAACTAGACTGCAGCTGCAAGGATCGCCGTTGGTGCAAGGTGGTAACGGCCGCAACGCTCTCAACGGCGCCGCCGTTGGAGGTGGTGCATCTCAACCTACTCAAAGTGCTGGAGTAGGTGGGGCAGGTGGGGCAGGCGGTGCTTCCTCTCTCGCTGGTCAATATCCATACATGCAATATCCGATGCAACAATTGCCCGTGATGGGCGGTGACTACGTGCCTCTGAGCACTGGAATGAATAGTGAGTGGGAGCAATCGCTAGCTGCAGCTAGATCTCAACAACAACAACAACAACAACAGCAGAAACCTCAAGGGCAACAGCACCTGCCGCAGTTGCCACCACATCTTCAACATCAACGGCAACAACAGCAGCAACAGCAGCCGAAACATCTACCTCATTTAATGGGAGGCATGGGGCCCGCCCCCGGAATGGGACCGACCCCCGGAATAGGCCCCACCCCCGGAATTCATTCGGGTCTCCCCATGGCAGAACCGCTGTCGCCAACGCTGCTGGGTGATGACAAGTCCCTTCTGAGAAGAGACTCGGTGCAAGCGTCGCTTGACCCGGACCAGGTGTCCAGTAGTGCCAGTCTTTCCTCCTCGGAAACCGGTTCTAAACCGAGGTCTTCCTCGGTTCTGCTGAAAGTGACTAAACGGTCGAGAATGGGATGTCTTACTTGTCGCCAGAGGAAAAAACGCTGCTGTGAAACTAGACCACGCTGTACCGAGTGCCTGAGGCTTCGACTTAATTGTGTTTGGCCAAAACCTGGCACTGAACACAAGAATAAGAGCAAGGAAGTTAAATCCCAGGAAAACACCATCGACCACGATGTCTACGGTAAGATTAAAGTTCTTCGTGGAATTGTGGAATACCGCAGCAACTGATTTTATCCCTAGAAGAGGTTCTGCACCTTTACACCACTGTACACTACGACGGTACCCGTGAACGATAAATAGAGAATGTAATTGCCACTGATGAGCCAAGTCTCGTCAGATTTATCTTGAAGTAGATTGAAGGTTATGTGGTTATGCCTGGTATACGAATATATACTGCTGGTGTACGGATGTTTGAACGTGGTGTACGGATGTTTGATGATAGGTGTACGGGGGTACGGTGCATGTGTTGCCGACGCATTAATAATTTCAACAAGCGTGCCTCGGGCCATGCTAAGCGGGTGTTTTTCGGCACCGCCGCCTCTTTTCCGTGCACTCTTGGGCGGACGGCATTTTAGCAAGGTTCATACATTGCACGGGTACTTTAGTCAAATTTTGTGATTGTAGCGATGGCATTACTGTGGATTTAAGTTTCATTTGGCCGGAATTCCTCTAACCCTCGGATTTGAGAATGATTTACGTGCTCCACCCTCGGAAATTAAGTCTCACACTTCTCCCCCTCGGAATACTCCAAGAAACCAACCGGTAGGTTTCCCGCCGTGCGCCGGAATTCCCCCTGTTGCCGAGCGATACTTATTCTCTTCTTTTCTCTTTCGGCCGCTTTTGCCCGATTTTCCCCAGCCGTTTCCCGCAATCTAGCGAATGTTTTCATCTGCCCCGCTTTGCTCACTTTCACTAATTTCTCCTGTTTCTGCATGCCCGCGGTTACCAGGCGTCCGCTACCTCTCGCGTCACAGCCGCGGCACGCTAGCTCAGCAGAGCGCCAATCACCACCCCGCCATGGTCGGATAAGTGGTGGTACTAAAGAAGCACGTGAGAAGCATGTGCCCTACACGTGATATGCACCCAGGTGAAGTGGATAAGTGTCGCACGTGCGTTTGCTCGTTTGTACACGTGCGCAGCACGTGCACAAATACCTAACTGAACAAAAAATCATGTGCTCCACACCACGTGATCATCAATACTTGAAGTCAACGCGCCAGGTGGCGGCAACAACATAATGACGGAGCCGGTGACGCTACGGGAGCGGCAGATTGCTGCTTTGGAGCGTATGCTCCATCTTAATAAAGACGGCGAGGCCGATTTGACGCTAGCGTCAAAAAACGAAGAAATTGTGTGGAAAGTTCTCGTGATGGATAAAAAATCTCAGGCGGTAATTTCCTCAGTTCTCAGGGTCAATGATCTTCTTCGTTGTGGAGTTACCGTCCATACATCAATCAATAGCGCCCGGGCGGCGTTACCAGATGTTCCTGCCATTTACTTTGTGGAGGCCACTCGGGAAAATGTCTCGAAGATTCTTGATGATCTTGCCGCCGATAAGTACGAATCGTACTATATCAATTTTACTGCTTCTGTTCCTCGGGATCTTCTTGAAGAATTTGCCAAGAAGGTTTCATTGTGTGGTAAAGGATCCCGCATTCGCCAGGTTTACGATCAATATCTTGATTTTATCGTTACGGAGCCAAACTTGTTTCTGCTTGACGAGCGGGCCACATTTGCCCAATTCAACGCTCCCGGAGCGTCTGAAGATGCTGTTCATGCGGTGGCGGGACGTGTGGCCGATGGGCTTTTGGCGGCGTTGGTGACGATGAATTGTGTTCCGATCATCCGATGCCCGAAACACGGACCGGCGGAACTCGTTGCCACTGAACTTGATACGCGTCTTCGTGATCACGTGGCGAACTCTCGTGGGTTTGCCTCCACTGCCCAGGCCGTTGTTCATCGCCCGGTGTTGGTGTTGTTGGACAGGAATATCGATTTGGCCGCTATGTTCTCCCACTCGTGGATCTACCAATGTATGGTGAGTGACGTGTTTGAATTGCGCCGCAACACTATCCGTGTTCCTCGTGCCGATGGATCTGGTGCTAAGAGCTATGATGTTGATCCACGTGACTTTTTCTGGAACAAGAATGCTCTGCTTCCGTTCCCTGACGTGGTGGAGAATGCCGATGTTGAGTTGGGGCTTTACAAGAAGGATGCACATGATCTTACCGCCAGAACTGGTGTTTCGTCATTGGACGATCTCTCTCCCGATTCAGCCACCGACACTTCGTCTATTCAACATGCCGTGGAGGCCATTCCAGAATTGACCGCCAGGAAGGCCACTTTGGATATGCACATGGACGTCTTGGCGTCTCTTTTGAAGGAACTTGAGGCTCGCTCTTTGGACCGGTTTTTCGAGATTGAACAAAGTTTCAACGATCCAAAACTGCAGGCGGAGTTTCTTGAGTTGCTTCGTGCTGATTCCAAACACGATAATTCCCTCGACAAATACCGTACTTTGTTGATTCTTTGCCTTTTGGCTGATTTACCTACATCTTTCGTTGATGATTGTCGTCACGTGCTCTCGGAAAAATATCCCCATCTTGATATGCGTGGTTTTAACTATATCCAAAGTTTCAAGCAGATGTCCCGTTTATCCCACGGTGCTCCATTGAGTGATAATGCTTCTCACAAGTACTCCTCCGCAGACGGAAACACTTCTGCTTTGTTTACTGGGTTGTCGTCAAAATTGTACGGCTTCACCGAGGGTCGTATTTCTACTGGAATCTCCTCATTGGCTAGTGGTTTAAAACGTCTTTTGCCCGAGAAGAAAAATCTCCCAATTACAAACGTCGTCGAGGCCATCGTGGACCCAGACCACGCCTCTACCCAATCTATGCATCTCACTGACGATTACATATATCTTGATCCCCGCTCTCGTGGCGGTCACTCTAAGCCTCCAAAGAGAAACACCTACGACGATGCCATTGTGTTTGTCGTAGGTGGCGGCAATTATCTTGAATACCAGAACTTGTTCGAGTGGGCCAATCATCCAAACAGGCCTCATAAGAACATTGTCTATGGCAGCACCGACATTGTCACCGCAAAGGACTTTCTCCAAGAGATCCTGCAACTCGGCGCCTGACCCTATGGTAAAAAAACAAATAAACAGAATAGGAAATTTTTCATGTAAATTTCATCTTAACCATCAAAGGTACCCCTTAGTGTTCTTCAAAATGTTCATCGACCGACGTGAGTCCAAGAACAACATCTCACATTCTTCAATGTCTTGAGCAATAATCTCTGTACGGTTGGCTGTCTTGGCCAAAATCCCTGCTGGTGCCAACAATTGCAATGAGTACCTCAAAGAGCTGTTGATTCCGTGGACAGAAAGTTTATCAAGAGCCTCTGGTGCAAGAACGAGATTCTCCAAATTGGCTCTCTTGGAAATAATCGTCCGGATCTCATCCTTGTTGTATGGAACAGTCTTGACAATCAACAACCGGTCGATCAAGTCTGGTGGACATCCGTGGGGGTACTTGTTGGAATCTTCTGTGCCTCTGATGGTAGTCATGCCTCTATTGGAAGCCAACACAACAACAGGAGCTATAGAGCTCTCGAGAGCCCTATTAAGGTAGGTGAAGATCTCAATATCCAACATGTTCACTTCATCAATGAACAAAACACCTGGAATTAACTCAGCCACGCCTTGATCAATATATTTAGAAACAACCTTGTTAACTTCACTGCGTAATTTATCGGTGATTTCTGTCTTTTTTGGCTTGAGCAATTGTCCCATCATGGAAAGCACGTCTTGGCCGCCTTGAGGACGGGCATTAGCCACGTCCAAATCGTGCAACGTGACGTCTTGCACGATTTCCTTCTTTTTGTGAACTTCACCTTTGGGCAATGGAACGTATTCCTCGGCCTCCAAGTCGAATTCAGTGGCGTAAGCATCAGAACGGCCCACTCTCTTGACTGCACCGGTGTTTGCTTCGATGTAGATGACATCACCAACAACAACACGCTCCTTTTGGATACTTTCATAGATACTGGGGTCCAAACGTAAGTTCTTTGTACCTTTTGCTGTCTTTAAACCAACAATCACGTGAGAAATGGTCTTTCCATAACCGCCAAGAGGATTTTCTGCCTCTTCTGGGGTCAACTCAATCACTTCACCTTCATAAACCTCCTTGGTTTCTTTGATTCTAAGACCAATAGACTTTCTGAAGTTTTCCATCAAAGCAGCGGTCTTTTTCACCTCGGCACTGTATAACTCAGAACCCACAATAGGACAGAAGGGAACCTTAGGGCCGAGTTCCTGAGAAATGGCCAAAGCCAAGGCAGTTTTACCCAGACCAGGAGCTCCTGCTAACAAGATAGCTTTGCCACTCATTTTTTTCGTTTTGATTAAATCAACAATGACACCACAAGCTTCTCTGGCCTCAGTTTGACCAACAAAACCGGCATCGATGGATTTAGCCATACCATATTCATCAAGCCCCAAACCTTTAATATGTGTATGTGTAGCCGTTCTTGGCTGCGATGATTGATGTTCTTTTACTTCATTTATCTGCACCATGGCTAGTTTTTGTAAGTGGATGTGATTGTGTAGGTGGAGAATTGAAAATGTTGATATCACATTCGCAATGAGCAAAACATCCGTACATCCGCGAACAAAAAAGATAGGATAAGGATAATCAAATGGGAGGACAATATTGATAGAGGCAATTAATTGATAAAGGCAATTAAATATGTAAGGACGATTAAATGGAGATTTTAGGAATTCAGGAGGATAAAAAGGAAAAAGGAAATATTGAGGAAAGTGGATGAAAGTAGAATGAACGTTGCACGTAGAAAAGAATGGAATAAGAATGGAAAAAGAATCAATAAAGAATGGAAAAGAAGTAGAGAGGAAAAAAAGTAGAAAACAGAAAAAGAAGGAAAGAAGGGTTTTTATAAGATCTCGGATTAATTATTATGTGGTCACGCATTTTTAAGTGTTTCAAAATTTTTGCAGCCGTTCAAGGGGCGCGTTGTCAATTAAAGAACAGTGAATAAAAGGATATATAAATGGAAGGTTCCTTCCCTTTTCTATTTCCTCTTTTTTCTCTTTTTCTTTTCTAAATCCATCAATTTTTCTTTTTATATTCTTTTGTTTTTTCCATTCTTTTGTTTTTTATATTCTTGATGATCGCCAACGTGATGATTCCCATTTCATCAATTTGATTGCCCCAATAATGATTATTCTTAATGAACAGGTCATGTGACTTGACTCATGGTATATTATAAATACCCTGTTCTACTTGGGGTGTCAAATCAACAATGTTTCACTTTCCCGCAGATGCATTAACGGCAAAGAAGTGGTAATAATTGAATGGAGGCTTTTGAATGATTTAATTTACGATACAAGCGGACTTACTCTACCGCTAAAGGTTTACCGGAACCAATGCCACTTATGGATGTGGATACTGAATTGAACCATCTCAAAAATGAACATGAAACTGAAAATGAAAAATGGAATCAACTAGAAATAGAATAAAAGAATAAAGAACTTGTTTTTTTATTTTTGCTGGGGCTTATCTTGCCAAGCAAACAACTTCATTGCGGGCATCATCGTTGCCACAGTTACTGCAAAAACATATACTCATTCATATTGCTGATGTTTTTTTTTTTTTTTTTCTTATTTTAATTTTCAACGTGAGTTATATCCGCCTCAGTGATACGCAGAAGATACTGACCTAAAAACAACCTTAAAACTTAGTCTATTCTTGCTATGCTTGAGCGCTTCAGCAAACGGTTAAAAATTAAAACTATGAGTGGGATGGGCTGTTTTATTATACCAGCAAGGGAAAAAAACAGCACTTTGAGCATGTTTTTAAATTACCGCCATGAAATAAGAAAGAACGCGGTAAATGTTGACTAAAAAAATAAAAAATACCCACCAGACAGAGAAAATACCCACCAGACAGAGGAAAATACCCACCAGACAGAAGACAACAAAAAAAAAAAAAAAAAAAAAAAAAAAAAAAAAAAAAAAAAAAAAAAAAAAAAAAAAAAAAAAAAAAAAAAAAAAAAAAAAAAAAAAACGGACAACCGATAAGCAATTGCAATAGATTGCCCTTGAGCATTGGTTTTGCTTTTTTGGCTTTTGATATTTAAGATTTTTCATTGATTAATTTCCCATTTCTTAAGTGTTTCCGGTTTCGTCATAAATGATCTACAATTTACGGTTCGAGGATTCGCAAATCTTATTGATAATCTTGACATAATGAGCATTGCTTAAAAAATATTTTTGAGAAGAACCCGCCCTTACTCTTTTTTTTTTTTTTTTTTTTTTTTTTTTTTTTTCTATCATTCGCATGCGTGTTTCGAAACATCCGTTTATTTACTTGCTAAAGGTTTGCATGAATTACTAACGGATGTCCGAGATCTAATTGATCTCTGATAAGTCGATCTGCGCCTACTTTCTGGTCCGGGACCCCTAAAGATTGGAGAAAATAAAGAAACAAAAAAATAAAGAAGAAAAAGAAAGCAAAAGCAAAGCAAGAAATCAAAAGGAAGTCAAAACCAAAAGCAGAAATGCAAAAATTGTGAACTCCATATGATTTTGAATGCTCGTGAAATTTTCACGGTATGTTGCAATTTTTAAATACCACGGTAACAATCCATCCGTCCGTTAAAGAAAAAAAAAAAAAAAAAAAAAAAAAAAAAAAAAAAAAAAAAAAAAAAAAAAAAAAAAAAAAAAAAAAAACGGTTGTCATGGTGAGCACAGAGAAAAAAGAAAAAGAAAGGAAAAAGAAAATCATAAAGAATATGGCTCTGCAGAGACTACGCCAGGCTTCTTTCAATTTGGAAATCCATTACATGAAGACAGCGCAAAAAAAAAAAAATAAAAATTCCGGCTTAGCGGGTTCGCCTGAAGTTGGGTTATAATTCCACCTATGAACACGCGAGGCTTCGTACCTGCACCCCCTTTGTTGTGCATTTATTTGTTAATGCACCGTGACCAATGCATCATGCGCGACATTTATTCCTGCAACCATCTGCAACCGCCTTCAACAACAACAAAATAACCCCCTTCATGCCTTACTTTCTTCCCGCTCTTGCATCCCTGCCATTGCTATTGTCTCTGCGTGGATGCGTGGACCTTTTTCTTCTGCCGCCATAAAAGCTTCTCCAAAATAATGAGCCAAAAAAGAAACTAAATTCTATCCATGCCTCACATTGCAACCTTACACAGTGATTACATAATCATGATCCTTCATTAATTTATTTCCCTTCATGATACTTCATTAATCTATTCCCTTTCCACGGCAACGGCATCCCAAAAATCTTATTCCTCATCGGGAAGCTCAACCTCATCATTTGGCTCTTTTGGTTCCTGATTCTCCGACCATTGTGTAACATCATCAATATAACTCAAAATGGTCGCCACGGAATTGGAATCTTTGGAACAATCTAGAGGCAAAAATTGAACCATTCCAAAATCATCCACTAATTGTGCTATGGTTTTGTTCAACTTGGAAAATCTCGGATTAAACTGATTATCTGGATCAGAATCAAGTATAAGTGGATCAGGATTCAAAAATCTCTTGAGTTGTTTTCTAGAAACTTCATTCTTTACCAAATCAATCTTGGATAAAATATTGATATGTGGTAGTTCAAGCAAAATCATCGCTGACATGGCACTCAAAGCCCCACTGAAAAATTTCGATCTATCCACAACAAATGGTGCCTCTAGCAAATAAGTGGCACAAAGATTGAAATTCAAGGATGTTTGCAAATGTCTCACAATGGTTGGTAAAACAGGAATGTGGGTGTATAATTCGATTTGACCAGGACAATCGAAAATCAAGTATTCATCGTTATAATCGCCAATTTCCTCATCAAGCCAGTCCAAATTACTCATGAGATACTCAAAGCAGAAAATGAGTGCTCCATTGGGTCCAAGATCCATCTCTTCCATGGCATCTTGAAGAGAAATCAAATCTCTGATGTCGATGGTGAATTCATATTCTGTGGGTTCAGCTGCAGGATCCAAATTAACAATATGTGCTCTTCTTCCAATGGACTGCATGTGTGCAATGATGGAGTTGCAAAATGTGGATTTGCCTGCCCCTGCTGGGCCCAATGCTAGAACTCCAACTCGTGACATTGTTGTTGATGACGTGAATGTCAGAGTGAGTTTATCTCATCGCGGGTCGTGCAGTGCACAAAAGCCCTCTAGGGATCACGGCACCAGCAGGGATCGAAATCGTTCTCCATTTGAATCATTGCCTCCACTGAATGTCTTTGAAAAACCTCAGAACATTGTTTCTTGAGATAAGATGTGCTTTCTCCACGGTATACCTGTATATGGATGTATCCTCGAAGTTTCTTGGATGCTGAAGGCCAGAACCGTGGGGTAGTGAATGATTTGATCCCTTTAATTGTGGTCAATTCATTTAAACACCCACGAATGACAGATTCTTTTGATGAGTCAAGTTTTAAAAGAAGTGTGGAGCCTGTGGATTGAATAAGTGGGACTGCAGATACAAAGATCAAAACGGCAATAATGATGGATGCCACTGGATCGAAACCTTGCCACGTGAAGAATTTGGTAAGAATTGTGGAAATAACCACTCCAACAGACCCTAAGGTATCTGCAAGAATGTGAAGGAAAATTCCACGCATATTGTCGTTGATTTCGTCACATGACTCTTCATTCTGAACATGGCCATGGGAATGGCCATGTGAATGTGAATGGGAGTGTGAATGGGAATGTGAATGTGAATGGGAGTGTGAATGGGAATGTGAATGTCCATTTTCATGATCATTGGAATGAGAATGTCCATTATCATGATCATGAGAATGGGAATGACCATGGGAATGACCACCATGGTTGAATGCAAAGATCCCCACGATATTAACAAGAAGTCCTAATATAGAAACAATGATCAATTCTGTGGTTTTCTGAAGAGCAACAGGCTGAAATAATCGACAAACAGCTTCAAAAATGATACTTCCACTTATACCAATGAGAAGAACACCATTTGTGAAACCAGCCAAAATCTCAAAATTCTTCAATCCAAATGGGTACTTCCCGTCCATGTTAACTGGATGTTTCAGCAATGCTCCTGCAATTAATCCTAGAGCCAAAGAAGCACAATCCAAAGCCATGTGCAAAGAATCAGAAAGCAAACCCAAGGATTTTGACCGGAATGAGTAAAGCAATTGCACAAACATAAATGCAGTGTTGAGCATCAAATAATTGAAAATTGCCCGTGTATCAGAATGACTAAGAACGTCTTTAAGCATATGAGGCAGGTCCGAGGGAATCGCAGAGGGTGATTTTTCAACAAACACGTCCAGATAATCGATTCGGATTGAAAATGGCACAATCACCGACACAACAGCACCAGCAAGACCCTGATGTTCGGTTTTCAATACCAAGATTTCAAGACAAGACGTGAAAACAGACATCACCACGAGATTCACATGGGAACGAAGATGAGATTCTGGAAGCGACAAAAGAATCAACACACCAGCTGCCATATTCAATAAGAGAAGGAGCCAATTGAATGAGTTGAAGAAGAATACCACGGCAATTACTCCAGATGAAACAGCAAGTAGAAAAAGTTTTGATGTGGATAACAGAACAGGCCAAGATTTTGTTAGCCATGAATGGAGGAGTATGAATGACGTCACCAATAAAATGTAGCCAGTACCAACGTCAAGAAGTGATGTATGGGAGTAAGCATGATATGAATCAAAAATGAATGCCACAGCAGTATAAGGATTCCATTTGTTAAGAACAAGACCTAAAAATACTGTAGCAACTCTTGTAGCGGGCAAAATCAGGGAAGCCAATAAGAAACAGAATAAACACCCAAGTAAAACAAGCGAGGATCTTGAAGAAATGGAGCTTGAATAAGGGGAATATTTGATAAGAAGGCCGTTTAGAGACGTTAAAAGCGATGCTTGTACCAACAGAATGCAAATTCTCGAAGCAATAGCATATGAAAATGAAGCTGGTGTATCGTGTCTAAGGGAAAGGTCACCAGTTATGATGAAAAGTGGAGCAGCGACTAAGATGGGTAAAGTAGATTGGAACGCGTCTAGAGCCAGGGATGAATAAATAGTGGATTTTGAAGGTTCTTCATTATTGGTGGAAAGATCACCAGCCACGTGTTTTTGTGACGGGCTGTTCATGGATGCAAACTTAACACTTGGTGATAGAAAGATGTTTTGAGGGGGGTAATATGCAGGTTGTATGAATTGATTAATTGGGAATTGGGGTTACCCACAAAAAAAAAAAAAAAAAAGAATAAAGAGAAGAAAGGGATTTTTTTTGAAGTTTTTTTGACTTTTGTGGACTTTTGTGGACTTTTGTGGATTTTTGTTAATGTAATTAGAATTTATTGTATCAATTGGGTAATGTGGGTGTGGATAAGTATGGATAGATAAGTGGATAAATATGGATAAATATGGATAAATATGGATAATCATAAATAATCATAAATAATCATAAATAATCATAAATAATCATAAATAATCATAAATAATCATAAATAATCATAAATAATCATAAATAATCATAAATAATCATAAATAATCATAATTATGGATAATTATGGATAATTATGGATAATTATGGATAATTATGGACAATTATGGACAATTATGGACAATTATGGACAATTATGGACAATTATGGACAATTATGGACAATTATGGACAATTATGGACAATTATGGACAATTATGGACAATTATGGACAATTATGGACAATTATGGATTGGAGGCTGTTATGAATGAATTTTGAAGATGGTTATGGCCTATAATTAGGAATTGAAGAATCGATTAAGAAAATTTATCCACTTGATCGAAATATGGTAATAATCTGTTGATAATAAAATTTTATGAATTGCTAAGGATATGAATATGAATATGAATTATGGCGCCATAATAATCGTAAAAGTGAAAATAACAAGATAGTATAAAATAGAGAAGAAGAAGAAAAAGAAGAAGAAGAAAAAGAAAAAGAGAGAAGAAATTATGGGGTTTTATAGTTTTTTTACATATTTGCAGCCACCCCTTTCGCGCGCAACATAATATATGAAAATATATAAAAAGATGCCTACTCCTCAATTTTAAATTTGCAATTTATAATTTTTCTTTTTCTTAAATAAAGAATTTAAATTTGGAGAATTCAAAATTTGGCAAAATTGAGTATTAAATCATTCTTGAATCAACTGACGAATTATACAGATTATTTGATTTATATGAATATTAGATGAAGGACATTGATCCAAAATCCAATGATTCGAGATACAAAGACTATCTCTGAATGTTCCAATTATGATATTCATATTATGATAATTCAATTATGATAATTCAATCGTTATATTGAATGATCATTTACTATTATGAATTCATCAATTATCATGAATTCATTTCATGAATTCATGGATATTGCTGTCGTGCGCGGCCCAGGTGGCGAAACCCCAGAATCAGTAACTACACCGGAAACACCGTGCGGAAACTACAGTGCAACACAAAATGGCCACACTAGAGGAATTGGAACAAGACGATTTCTTCGATCAAGAAATCGCCCAGCTGTCTACTCAAGATCTCTTGAACCGCACAAAACTCCTTCATAATGACATCCAGGTGATGTACTCGGAATCGCAACGACTTAGCCATGAAAAGGCCGTCATGACGGAGAGAATCAAGGATAACCAGGAGAAAATCAACAACAATAAGCAGTTGCCATATTTGGTGGGAAATGTTGTTGAGCTTTTGGATTTGGATGCAGAAAAGGAAGCCCTAGAACAAGGCGCTAATGTGGACGTGGAGGCAGCAAGATCGGGCAAATCGGCGGTGATTAAAACGAGTACAAGACAAACGATTTTCTTGCCGCTCATTGGTCTTGTTGACTCGGCTAATTTGAAACCTAATGACTTGATTGGCGTTAATAAAGACTCCTACTTGATCTTGGATCAGTTGCCTTCAGAGTACGACTCTCGAGTGAAGGCAATGGAAGTGGACGAGAAACCTACTGAGGATTATTCGGACATCGGTGGTTTGGATAAACAAATTGAAGAGTTGATTGAAGCAGTGGTTCTTCCTATGAAACAGGCGGAGAAGTTCAAGACTTTAGGGGTGAAACCTCCTAAAGGTGCCCTTATGTACGGGCCTCCAGGAACAGGCAAAACGCTTTTGGCAAGAGCATGTGCAGCGCAGTCAGGTGCTACTTTCTTGAAGCTTGCTGCTCCTCAACTTGTGCAAATGTTCATTGGTGACGGTGCCAAGTTGGTCAGAGACGCATTTGCCTTGGCCAAGGAAAAATCCCCCACCATTATCTTCATTGACGAATTGGACGCCATCGGAACCAAGAGATTCGACTCAGACAAGTCAGGTGATCGTGAGGTGCAAAGAACCATGTTGGAGCTTTTGAATCAGCTCGATGGTTTTGGCTCCGACGATAGAGTCAAGGTTCTTGCTGCTACAAACCGTGTGGATACGTTAGATCCTGCTTTGTTGCGTTCGGGAAGATTGGACCGTAAAATCGAGTTCCCCTTGCCTTCAGAAGAAGCTCGTGAAAGTGTGTTGAAGATCCACGCAAGAAAGTTGAACTGTGACCATTCATCGGTCAACTGGAGAGAATTGGCTCGTTCCACTGATGAATTTAACGGTGCTCAGCTTAAGGCCGTCACCGTGGAAGCCGGCATGATTGCATTGAGAAACGGCAAGTCCGTCATAAGACATGAGGACTTTGTGGATGCCATTGGCGAAGTCCAGGCCAGAAAGTCCAAGTCGGTTAATTTCTATGCTTGAGCTACATCAATACTAATGATCATGCATTCCTCTAGATACTCTTTCTCGCTCTCTCTCTCGAAATCTCTTTTAGGCACCCTTGGCCAATTCTTTCCTTAATCTGTCGGTGAAATCATCCTTGGCATCATCATCATCCCAGTCTTCCTCCCAGAGGTTGGCATGGTTAAGTTGTGGATTTGGTTCACCTGACCATTGAGAATCTTCTGGAAAATCCTCGAATTCGTCGTCTTCTTCTAGCGTTTTAACCACTTTTTCTTCTTTTTCTGACATGTTGGTGATGGTGGCAATATACGCTTGTGCACGCGAACTTGATATTGGGCAAATTGGCCACCGCACGACTTTGCTATTATGTAGGGAACAACCTGCTGAGCAGTTGAGACTTTTCAGTCAGGGCCTGTGGCGTGATTGTATGTCCGTCAGGTAAGTGTAGGGAATAGAAGAGTGGTTCGGGGTAGTCAAGGTATCACGTGCGTCCCACGTGCTTTTAAATCACATTTTTCGTTGGTAATCTACACGTGCTTTGCACGTGCTTTCTAATCACATGATTATTTAGTGATCCCCACGCGCTTTGCATGTGACGATCACGTGCTAGGCACGCGACCCTGCCAATATAAATCCTCAGCAAATTCACCTCATCACCATCATGAAGGAAGTGGTGGTGGACGTGGCGCCCAAGAAAATCTCTGGGCTTGAGTTCAGTGCGCTCTCGCCGCAAGATATCGTGGCTCAGTCAGAAACAGAAATTACCACTCGTGACTTGTATGACCTCGAAAAAGGGAGGGCAGCAAAACCAGGAGGTGCTCTTGACACCAAAATGGGTACATCGTCCAACGCCGTCGAGTGCAGCACGTGTCATGGGAATCTAGCCTCGTGTCACGGACATTTTGGCCATATTCGGTTAGCACTTCCGGTTTTCCATGTTGGGTATTTCAAACAGATCATTCTGGTTTTGCAGTGTATTTGCAAAAGCTGCGGAGCCATTTTATTGGAGGAGCAAATGAGACGACAGTTTCTTGGAGAGCTCCGCAGACCGAATATTGATAATTTGCGGAGGATGAAGATTTTGAAGAAAGTGGTGGATCAATGCAAAAAACAACGTCGATGTGTTAAGTGCAATCACGTGAATGGAGTTGTTAAGAAGGCAGCATCAGGAGCAGGACCGGCAGCACTCAAGATTGTTCATGATACGTTCCGGTTTGTTGGGAAAAAACATACACCGGAAAAGGAAGCTTGGGATCGAGAATTTGACCAAGCATTCACGCGGAATCCAGAAGTGGAAAAATTTGCCAAAAGAGTTCATGATGATTTGAATCCTTTAAAAGTACTCAATCTTTTTAAGCAAATTGATCCACTTGATTGTGAACTTTTCGGCATTGACCCTGCCCGAGGCGGGCGTCCCGAGACGTACATTTGGCGGTACTTGCCTGCTCCGCCTGTTTGTATTCGTCCTTCTGTGATGATGGATGCTCAGTCGAATGAAGATGATTTGACTGTTAAACTCACCGAGATTGTGTGGACATCATCACTCATTAAAGCCGGCATTGAGAAAGGAATCTCCATCAATAACATGATGGAACAATGGGATTATCTCCAGCTTTCCGTGGCAATGTATATAAACTCCGATGCTGCCAATCCTGCACTTATGCCTGGTGCTATGGGCGGTAGTAAGAGTTCCAAGCCAATTCGTGCTTTTTGCCAGCGGTTAAAGGGTAAACAAGGTCGTTTCCGTGGGAATTTATCCGGTAAAAGGGTTGATTTTTCCGGAAGAACGGTCATTTCTCCTGATCCGAATTTGAAAGTGGATGAAGTGGCTGTTCCCGACCGTGTGGCGAAGATCTTGACTTATCCGGAAAAATGCACCCGGTATAATCGTCAGAAGTTGCAAAAATTGATTCTCAACGGCCCAAACCACCATCCGGGCGCCAATTACGTCATGAAACAAAATGAAGTGGCCAAACGGAACCTTAAGTTTGGTGATCGAGTCAAACTAGCGAAAAATCTTCGCATAGGCGATGTCGTCGAACGTCATCTTGAGGATGGCGATGTGGTGTTGTTTAATAGACAACCGTCATTGCACAGATTGTCCATTTTGTCTCATTATGCCAAGATTAGACCTTGGAGAACGTTTCGACTCAACGAGTGTGTATGCACGCCGTACAACGCTGATTTCGACGGTGATGAGATGAATTTGCACGTGCCGCAAACTGAAGAAGCCCGTGCTGAAGCGATTAACTTGATGGGGGTCAAGAACAACTTGTTAACTCCGAAATCCGGTGAACCAATCATCGCTGCCACCCAGGATTTCATCACTGGTTCTTATCTCATTTCTCATAAAGATTCCTTTTTCGACCGCAAATCCTTGCTGCAGCTTTTATCCATGATGTCCGATGCGGACCTCCATTTCGACATCCCTCCTCCGGCTATATTCAAACCGCAGATGTTATGGACCGGGAAACAGGTTTTTTCCTTGCTTATAAAACCGAATAAGAAATCTCCTGTCGTCATCAACGTGGATGCGAAAAACAAAACATTCCATCCACCACAAAAGGGATTACCCAATGAAATGTCGCCAAATGACGGGTTTGTGGTGATTCGTGGGTCTCAGATTCTTAGTGGAGTAATGGATAAGTCCACTCTTGGGGATGGCAAAAAACAATCGGTTTTCTATACCATATTGCGTGATTATGGTGCCGATGAAGCCGCAAATACCATGAACAGAATGGCTAAGCTCTGTGCAAGATTCTTGGGTGATAAAGGATTCTCTATCGGTATAAATGACGTCACTCCAGCTCTTGAGTTGCAGCAGAAGAAGGAAACAATGGTCGAATACGCATATAAGAAATGCGATGAGCTCATTGATTTATATAGCCGAGGCAAATTGGAAACTCAGCCTGGTTGCAATGAAGAACAAACTTTGGAAGCCAAAATCGGTGGTTTACTCTCTAAAGTTAGAGAAGAAGTCGGTGAAGTTTGTATCCGAGAACTTGATTATCTCAATGCTCCATTGATTATGGCCACATGTGGTTCTAAAGGTTCCACATTGAACGTTTCACAAATGGTGGCGGTTGTGGGTCAACAAATTATCTCAGGAAGTAGAGTCCCAGACGGATTCCAGGATCGTTCGCTTCCACATTTTGTGAAAATGTCCAAATCGCCTCAATCCAAGGGTTTCGTCAGGAACTCGTTTTTCTCCGGCTTATCCCCGCCAGAATTCCTTTTCCATGCTATCTCCGGTAGAGAAGGATTGGTCGATACTGCAGTTAAGACCGCCGAAACTGGGTATATGTCCAGAAGGTTGATGAAGTCATTAGAAGATTTGTCGTCCTCTTATGACAACACTGTGAGAAACTCCAGTAACGGTATTGTTCAGTTCACTTATGGTGGTGATGGACTTGATCCTCTCGATATGGAAGGTGATGCTCAACCAGTGAATTTCAATAGACAATGGGATCATGCTTTCAACATCACTTTTGACGTCAATGACTCCAGTTTATTGCCCTATGAGATTATGGCAGTGGTTGATTCTGTTCTTGAACCATTGGAGAGCAAACTTATTCGTTATGATAATCTTGGTAATGTTGTGGACGGAGAAATTGGTAACAGAGTTGAGTTTATTGACCAAGATGATGCAGAAAGAGCTTATTACCAATCTTTGAGAGAATATGTTGGTAAAAAAGCTAGTCAACTTGCCAAATTGCGCCAGAATAAGAATCTCCGTCCATTTTTGACCAAACTAGCCGAAGATGACAACTCTTCAATGGAAGATTCTGCTTCTGTCAATGCAGTCAACCAACTTCTAAAGATTTCCGAAAGGTCAGTGAAGGAATTCCTCAAGGAATGTCTCTATAAGTATAATCGGGCCAAGGTTGAACCTGGAACTGCCGTTGGAGCCATTGGAGCACATTCTATTGGTGAACCGGGAACACAAATGACATTGAAAACTTTCCATTTTGCCGGTGTGGCGTCCATGAATGTCACTTTGGGTGTTCCACGTATTAAGGAAATCATCAACGCTGCCAAGGTTATCTCCACGCCGATTATCAACTCCGTTCTTGTCAATGATGAAGATGAAGTAGCTGCCAGAGTGGTTAAAGGCCGTGTGGAGAAGACTGTGCTTAAAGACGTGGCATACTTCATCGAAGATGTGTACAAGAACGATTTGGCGTATCTTTCGATTAAAATCGATCTCAAGACCATCGAACGGTTGCAATTGGAGTTGAATATTGATAACATTCGTCAAGCCATTGCTAATGCACCAAAATTGAAGATTCAAAATAACGAGGTTTCCGTTTATGGCCGGGATAGAATCAACGTGTTGATCACGCATCGTGAGTCTAAATCTGAATCTTTGGCTAAAACTGCCGCCTCTGATTATAGACATACGGAAGCCGATGCTGCGCTTTTCTTTAGAATGCAACAACTCAGAAGAGCTTTGCCGGATATTGTCATAAAGGGACTTCCTAATATATCACGTGCTGTGATCAACATCAAGAACGACAACAAAAAAGAACTTTTGGTTGAAGGTTATGGGTTAAAGGAAGTCATGGCCACCGACGGAATTGTTGGAACGAAAACAGTCACTAATCACGTGTTGGAGATTTATGAGACTTTGGGTATTGAAGCAGCCCGTTCTTCAATTATCAACGAGATTGATAATACCATGTCCTCTCACGGTATGAGTGTGGATCCTAGACATATTCAATTGTTAGGAGATGTCATGACATATAAGGGAGAAGTTCTTGGAATTACTCGTTTTGGTTTATCCAAGATGAGAGATTCAGTATTGCAACTAGCATCTTTTGAGAAAACCACTGATCATCTTTTCGATGCTGCTTTCTTTATGAAAAAGGATGATATCGAGGGTGTTTCTGAGTGTATCATTCTTGGTCAAACCATGGGAATTGGAACTGGTGCTTTCAAGATGGTAAAACAATCCAATTATGATAAGGATCGTTTGAAGGTAAAGGAGCCTCTATTTGAAGCTTTGGCCAGTGCTTAGTGAAGACTAGTCGAAGACCAGTCTGAACAAATGGACTAGTTGAAGCCAAAAGGATGGACTAGTCAAAAAAGGATGGACTAGTCGAAAAAGGATGAACTAGTTGAAGCTGAACAAAACAAAGCAACAAACTCAGATTTTAGTTATTGAAGACTCAATTATATCAAAATTAAAGTCTTAGAACTTGAAATATACGCTGGTTAAATACCAGTGTGAATATTATGTGGATAAGCGAGATTCACGAAACAGGCGGATTCTGAATAACTGAATAATAGAGGATAAAGGAACTTTTCAAGTGTTCAAATATTCAGCCCAAATATAATTAGGAAAAATGGAATAGACTATAGGTCTTTAATACCAGTCTGAACATTGAAAGTTTTCAGATAAGTAGGTTGAGTATAGACAAGTCAGACTCGACTGCATTTGACAATCATACTCTTGTATGGAAATTTCATTCTATTGAATCGTCATCATTTCGAAAATCAACTGCTTAGGATATTTAACTTGTTTCAATTTCTGAGTCATGATTTCGATTTGATTATAGTTTCGATAAACCATTATTTCAATAATCGTAATAATATTTTATCAGGATTGTTCCAGCAATTTCCTGATTTGGACTCTATCTTATCAGGATTTTAGGTATTTAGATTAATTCTGGTATTAGAATATAGCATTTTGGCGAAGGTATAATTCCATGAATCTTGCAATTTGGTATCTATAATAAGGCGGCCAAAGTAAAGGAAAAGAAAAAGGGAAAAAAAAAAAAAAAAAAAAAAAAAAAAAAAGAAAGAAAGCGGCGATTGAGGAATTCAACTCTTTATATACTTTTGATAATCTAATTAATGTGCAGGATGGCTGCAAAAATGTATTTTATAAGGAGCGCCCCTTTCGACTCCTGATTTTTCGCCACTCTTTCCAACTACTTATTCATTAGAGTCTATATATTTATAGCAGAGATTAATATAGAAAATCGCCTTTTCTCTTAAATACAGAATTCAATTTTTGATTTTGATTTCTCCTAAATTCTCCAAATTTCCTATATTCCTTCAATCCTTAAAATCCTCAAAATTCTTGAAATCCTTAAAATCCTTAAAATCCTTCGTTTATCCCAACACCCAAAATTCAAATATCCAATTTCATCCAAAATAGTCAATCTTTCCGTTTCAGCTTTTCTAAAATTCATACTTCTTTTCAAGAAGTATCACATCGTGATTCACCTTCTTAATTTGGTAATAACGAATAATTGGTGTACTGGTGTAACCATTTTTGCTGTACTACCCTTCACTATCTGTCTGGCATCCCACTGTCTGCGCCTGCTTTACTTCTTGCTAGCTCTGGGTGCCTCTGAATAGGGTATCTACAATATCTGGTGTACTGGTTTTTGGGGTGTACTGGCTTTTCTGGTGTACAGGTCTTAAGTGTACGGTCTGCTGTATACTATCCTAATATCAAGGCAAACTTCAAAGCAATTTCTAGAATGTCCGGAGACCTGGGGTACAATTATATTCATTTTTCACATGAAAACCAAATTTCATTCATGGAATCGTGGAAACAGTTCCCTATTCCTCATGATGATATTGACACTAGTCATTTGTTTCAAGCAACTTCCAATATCTTCCCACTGTTCCTTCTAGAAGACGAAGAAGATGGAGCTATTCCGCTAAACTCATCTGTTTTTGGCAGCAAAGTCAGCAAACAAAGAAATTTAATGAAAGAGCCACAATGGACCGATCTAGGCCTTGATCGTCTTCGTGCTGCTGCTACTCCTGATCGTGTTCCTGATAAAACCATCCTTGCTTCACTGCACGGTGATAGCAACAATTTTGCTCGTTTTATGAGTAATGGGTATACTGTGGAGAGCTCAGGAATTCTCGATGAATTTGGTAATACAACCAGTGAAAATTGGCTGAACATGTCCCTGGATTTTCCTACTTCCAATACTTTCACAAAGCGAATCCGCTCTAATAGTTCTGGCCAATTCACTCATCCTGTTCATTTACAAACTCCTGTTGTGGGCAGAACTCGTCATTATTCAACAGACAAGTTCCAGACCCCAATTACCCGAATTGTTCGGTGATGTCATTATGAATCTCCCTGTCTTCATTAATATTTGCCGAGGACCCGCCATAGTTATTCCGCTTTAAGAGTGAGTTTGTCTCTTTCGATATCTTCTCTCAATTGCAATAATTGGCTTCTTCTGATATCAGCCTTTTCTGCCCGTTTCCTCATTCTTACAGAGGCCAAAACAAATTTTGCAACCACTTTAAAGGTGACTTTTTTCCTGGGCTCTTCAAAATCGGGGAAAATGCCAATAAGTGCCGTCTTGGCCAACTCATTCTTGAATGCTTCGTCAGCGTTCTTAATCGATGTCATGACAAACGAATTCACTAGCCACAAATCCTTCAATTTCATTTGGCTCTCATAAAGTTTGGCCTTGAAAAATAAAAGCTCATTTTGCGCAAGTTTGTTCTCTAGAGCTGATTTGTTCTTCGGAGTCCCCACTCTAAATGATGAGAGTTTCCTCGTGAGTTGGTCAACTTGTGCCTGCAACAGAGAATTTGCCTTTTTCGCTTTTAAAAGCTCATCTGCATCCTTGAATGAGTTGCGGTACTCAACGATATCCATATCATTGAGTTTTTTCGCTAATCTATGGCAATGTCTCGTTGTTTTGGATAATTCCAGGTCCAAATTCTTGATTTTTAACTCCTGCTGAGTCTTTTCCAGCTGCAAAATTCGCTCGTCCGTCTCAAGTGTATCAATAACTTGCTGAAGCCTTGATTTGTCTTTATGTGCAGTCCGGAGTCTTTCTTCAAGAGACCAAATTTGGTCTTGCAAGTCGGAATTGCGGTTTTTCTTGTTGAGAGTGTCAATTTCCGCCTGAAGGTCTTTTTCTTTGGTGGTGAGTGCCCTGATTTCCTTCCTGGCGTCTTCAAGCTGTCCTTCTAGCAAAGCCACTATGGCACTTTCGTTGGCGTTCAGTTCCTGACGGTATTTTTCAGATAATGACGAAATCTTGCTTTCATAGTAACTCTGCTGTTGAGAAAGTTCCTTCTCAATTCGAGCTTTGTCTCGTTGAAGACTAGTCACTTCATATTCAAGATCGGCACGAACGCCATACTTATCGTCGGAATATGACTTAATCCGGAAATCATGGCTCACGTGCCGAAGTCGAGTTTCCAACGCTTCAATGATTTCTTCTTTGTCCCTGATTTTGGTTTCCAACTTGCTCTGCATGGCCTGCAAATCTCTCACCTTCAGAGTTTGGTCAAAAGAGTCGGAAACCGCCTGTTGTTTTTCCGAAGCTAGTTTTTCCGCCAATTTCCGTGCATCGTCCAAATCATTCTGCCCTTTCTTGATTTGCTGCTCTAAAGTCTCCACGTGACGCTCCAACTGGGCCTGTTTTTCCTCCATACGGATCTTTTCATAATCACCAAAACCACCCCGTTCGGCAAAACGAAGATCTGCATCTTTCATCAGCAACAGATTCTCCAACGCTCGAAGCCTCTGGTCTTTTTGGTCCACTTCCTCGGCTAAAACAGCATATTCTTTTTCATAAAAATCAAATTTTTGCTGGAATTCCGCCGTTTCTTTTTCTAGTGTATCACACCGGAAAGACGCTGTTCTGGCTTCTTCCTCAAATTTGGCCATTTCGGTCTCTAAGGACCATTTATCGGCCTTTAATCCTTCAACTTGTTGCTGCAAATCATGGATTTCATCCTCATACATCTTTTTAGCCGAGGTGTTATCCAAAATGGTCTTTTCTCGACGGAAACTGGCCATATCTTGCTTTTCTTGCAAAGATTGCTCAAGAGAAGCTATGCGCCGTTTGGCTCGTTCGGATTCTTGCTCATGATCCCGAATCGTCCCTTCAAGTCGACGAATCTCTTGTCTTAATTCGGAAATCTCACGTGACCTCTTCTCTATCTGGTCCTCATAATCTCCACTCGACTTCTTAAGCGTTTCCTTCAACCGACGGATTTGCCCTTGCAATTGTTCCTCCATATAACGGGTTTTCCCATTTTCTCCACTGGTCAAATGGCGATTTTGTTCCTTGAGTTCGTCAATCTCCTCCTGCATACTTTTTGTGGCCTTCTCCGCCTTCCAAATCCGCTCTAGTCCTTGATCTCGTTGTTTCTCCGCTGTTTCGAGGTCACGTGCACATTCGGAAAGTTTCTCTTTCAATGCAGCTATTTCTCCCGTCATGTCGCTTTGCCGGGCCTCCGCCATTTTTAGTTTCTTTGAAAGTTCATTGTTGTTTTCCTGCACATACGCATATTCCTTCCCTCGACTTTCATCGGCAACTTCTCTTCGGAGCGACTGGTTTTCCACTTGCAACGATTCTAGCCGGTCATAGAGCTCCTGCGGGACTTTCGTCACCGGCAGTTTATTGGCCAATCGCCGTATTTCTTCCTGTAACCGGTTGATTTCACTGTCCTTTAACGAGATCGCATCTATATGCAGTCTTTTGATCTCATCTATTACTCCTTTTTCCAGTACATTCTGAGGAGTATTCAAGGCATCTCGGAGTTGTTTCTTCAATTCCATATTCTCAAAGACAACTTGCTGCTGTTCCTCTGGCGTTCCTTTTAGATATTGCGTCAATGACGCCACCTCAAATTTAAGGTTATAGTTTTCCTTGTGCAATTTGTCAATTTGTCCATTTAACGACTGCACAGAAGTGCCGGTTTCTCCGACAATGAAATCTTTAGCTAGACCGTTATTCGGAAGAACTTGGCTTGTTGCTTTGGTTCCTTGTTGTGATAGCCTGGGCGATTGTTCCGAGAATCTGGTTTTGCCCGTAAACTCTTCCGTGGTATCAAAAGTTGTGTCATTATTTCCTGAGTACCTTCCTAATGGGGAAACTCGTTGCGCGTTGTTTTCTCCACGTCCAAGTCGCTTTCCTATAGGCGTGAATTCGAGACTTCCATTTGTTGGCGGAATCAACGACGAAAACATTGCTACCTTGTATTATACCAATGTTTGTGTTTTGATATACTTTTTATCACGTGATGCGACGCGCTCCACATCCGTACATCTTCACACCCGTACATCTACATCCGTACATCTCAATGTTTCCACCATACAATCGACTTCCGATAATCTAAGTCCAAGAGATAAATCTGATGGGTTTGAAGGTGGATTCTTCCACATTCACTTTGATTACGTAATCATACCTCGACACTGGTTTCCTTCGATTACTTAATCACAATAAGATACTGGCTTCCCTTCGATTACGTAATCATTTTGAATGTTGCCCTGCTTATTTTAATATAAGAGATGATTACGTAATCAACATAATAATATATAAAAGTCTCATAAATCTATTTCCGTATCGAAATGGTAGATATTCTGGTAATTTGGTGTATCTGCAAGCGAAGAATCGCACCATGCATTCCTGTATATTGTTACGGTAGATCAATTCATATATGCACTTCATGCAAATAAAGGTTCGGTCTGCGCCAGCAGTGAGTAAACGCCACGACCACCACCGACGCGCCCTCTAAGAGCATGCGGCGCATAGATCTACAACACGTCTAAATAATATCTGCATTCGGTTTCTAAATATATGCAAAGAACCCATGAGCCAAACCTTAATTCCTCCACTTCCGGAGGTGATCTCCTCGATTCTTTCCACGACATTTTCAACTACAATATAAATACTGTCGCGTTTCCCAATCTTTAATTCTTTTTTTTTATAATTATTTTCATTATTTACAATCTCTTTTTAACAATACATCAATCAAATTGTCCACTAATCTATATTATAAATCGCTAAAAAGCAAAATTGTCTTTGACATGTCTAATTTCCAACAATATATGTTTCATTCTTACCACACCTACATATTCTTATCTTCTTGTTTTGGGATTTCTTGGATCTTTCTATCTTTCTTTCATCCTATTTTTTTTTTTTTTTTTTTTTCTTTTCTTTTTTCTTCTTCATTTCATCATCACGCCAGGGCAGTTTTGAAAGTCTCCAAAGCTTCAAGAGCAGCACCCAGAATAATCGATTGTTTCGCTAATTCCACACCATGTTCCCAATCATCAGCAGCTCCAGCAACAACAGCCAAAGCTGCAGAGTTCAAAAGAATATAATCCACAATTGGGTGGTTGATGTTGCGAACAAGAAACTCCTTGTGGTCCTGGCGCAAAATATGGAAAAGGATTTGAGCGTTTTCCTCAGGAGTTCCCGACCTAACAAGATTCAAGCTGTGCTCAGGCAAATTAAAGTCCTTAGGAGAAATCTTGAACTTGCTAATTTCACCCTCCTTATTAATGAACCAACATGTGGTATTTCCCATTGGTGAGATCTCATCAAGACCAACATCACCATAAACAACCATGGTCTGTTGATGACATTGGGATCTTTTAGCTAAAGCCGCTGCTGCATTAGCATAAGCCTCTCCGAGTTTCTCCGAGTAAACTCCCAATATGCGGGCTCTGAGTGGGATTGGGTTCATAAGAGGACCGAGAATGTTGAAAATGGTTGGAATACCCAACTCCGATCTGATATGAGCGACTTTACCCATTCCAGGATGGAATGACGGTGCAAAGAGGAAACAAAACCGACTTTGACTGAGAATCTTCGGCGTTGTATCCTTGTTTACTGCACTTAAATCGACTCCAAGACATTTCAACAAGTCACCTGATCCCAGTGTACTTGTCAGAGCCTTTCCTCCATGTTTGCATACGTTTATTCCCATGCCAGCGGCAACGATGGCTGCTGACGTGGAAACATTAAAGGTATTTTGCCCATCACCGCCAGTACCCACAATATCCACATAACCTTGTGCATCCACAAGTTCGGGCTCAACGGAGTCTGAAAACTCTAGAATTGTTTGCACAGCAGCTGCAATATAATCTGGATGGTGGTCGAGGCCTTTCATTCTTAGAGCTGTGAGAAAAGCCGCCAGCTGTATGTCCGAGGGAATTCCGCGGAATATGGACCGGAGCACGGTGGCCAAGTCGCTGGCGGTCAAGTTTGGTGGATCAAGAAAAAGAGACCTGATATAAGGCGTCAAGATATTTTTGCTGGACATGTTGTTGTTTCTGGGAAAGAAGGAAGTGAAGTACGGCTGCACGGTGAATGTCGATGTTTACCACGCACGTGCGAACAACACACAAAATCACGTGGTTTTGTAAACAAAGTCACGTGATTAATGCCCTTAGGCAGTCCAGACAGCCGTCTTGTGGTGCTACGAACAGCCGTTGTCATTCTACACGGAGTCAACGTAAAGAGGTAGACCAGGGGCTCCTTTTACTATTTACTGCATGTCTCGTCAAATGCAGGTGTGTATCAACAAGAGACTGACACGTGATTATTGGGATGTTCTTGGGTGCAAAATAAAGTGCATTATTCGGGGTCTGCCTGGGCCACTTCCACGCCAAACGACATTTCCTTATCGGCGTCAAGATAAGAATCACACATACACCATACTGTGAGGTTATGCTTACCCGGATTTGGCACAGAAAACTCCATCTTCACCTGCTGGGTTTCGTGGGCAACCAGAGTCTTTCTAATGCCGTATAATTGGCGGGATTTAGCGTCTCCCACAACCACCCACCAAGATTCAAGTTTTTTCACAGGAAACCGAGGAGCACAAACCAGAAGATCGTCCATTTCTTCATCTCGCTCAATTGTGACGGTAATAAACTTTGGTTCTCCTGCTTTCAATGGCTCGCTCAAGTCAAGGTCGTACTTGACATCGATATTTGGATATTTGTTAACAAAATCAGCAACATCATGCAAGCGATCACCCTCAAGTTGCAAGACATCGTCTCTTTCATCATCTTCAAGGGCCATAATATCAAAGACCGTCTCCACCTCATATTTCTTGCCACGGTCTATCATGGCATCATCAAAATGAGGAATCTGTTTCAAAGGAGATTCCCGGTTCCATAAGCCTTGAACGAGCATTTGTGACAAATCCATGGCTTGCAAAGCATTCAAATGGCCTTCACCAGAAAGAGTATCCACGGTAGCCGCCACAATAGGTAAAATCCGGTGGAGAATCTTGGTCTGATCTTCGTGCAAGTCTCCAGCAAGTGGAATGCGTGAAAGATGTGCTTGAAGAAGCAAGAATGCTTTTCCTTGTGGAGATTCAAGACTTATATTTTCAGAAAGTTTGAAAGGAACAGATTTTTCAATACGACTCAACGTCCTTTCTTCGCCCGGTCTGAATGGTAATGTCTCAAATTCGCTAGCTGCTGCTACAGCTTCCAAGATATTCTTTAATCTTGAAGAGCTGGTAAGTTTAGCTATGGTTGTCATTGAAGCAAATGCAACATCATGATGAGTTGCGATCATAGCACCATTGAGTGGGGACATTTCTTCTTCTTCTTCTTCATTTTCATCATCATCATCATCATCATCATCATCGGCTAACTCAATAAGTTCAGCTTCTGAAAGTTCCTCCAATGTTTTCTCAACGAGATCAGAAAGAAATTCGGATATTTGTTCATGAGAAACTTCTTTAAGACCATAGAAACTTGGGTTTTGCACAAGACGACGGTAAAAAAGAGTGAATGTGAGCCAATCGATGCAATCTTGTCTGGAATGGAAAGTTCTAGAGGCGATTTCATGGAGAAATGCATCGTGGAAATTACCGAAAAGGGAACTTTCAACCGGTAATCCAGAACTCAAGAATTTTGAATAATAAGAAAGACGTTCTCGTTTGCATTCAGCAACAACTCTTGTTGTTACGCCGCATCCGACCATTTCCAAAAGCCCACACAAATAATATGGCGAATCCTGATGGATTTCTTCTTCGTGAGACCCGAAAATCAATATATTATCCGCTTGAGGAGCAAAATGGCACGTGCCTTTAGTTGCTACCAAGAATGAAATGGATCCAGAAGTCCATAATTTATCCACGATATTCCGATCACTCGAATTCATGGTCTCAAAGAGCAAACCAATGCCATGGCCCAATGCCCGTTGAAGAGGCTTATCGTGGACTTTTTCCGCTAATCTCAAAACGGATAAATCGGCCAAAAGAGGTTTTTCTTGCTCAGCACGATATTCCACCATCGCCACCACGGCATCCTGAGCAGCTCTCCGATTGGCCACAAATACCAAACCACTCGTCAAGGCGGAAAATTCGTGCAATTTGGCCACTTCAGGTTTTTCGTCGTATGGCTCTAAAACGGTTTCACGTGGAGGACGGAAACGATCGCTCGGAGCAAAATTATAAGTGTTTTTCTTAGAGCAACCAAGCCATTCAGCCATGTCACGATGATAAAGCAACGGTTGTGATAAAGCAATAATCCGAAGAGAACGGTTCAAATGAGCAGCCATTAAGCGGAAACGAGAAAGTACCACTTCATAGCTGGCGGCGTTATCTCCGTTATCTCCGCCGGCAACTAAATGAAGATCATCCGCCACCACCAAATCCACCATTTGCACGGCTTTCCGCAGGCGCCAGCGCCGGGAAAGGGCATCTAGCTGACGCGGCGTGGCAAGCACAAGATGAGCAGATGCTTGCAATTTGATATCGGCGGATAAATCGCCAGTTAATTTGACCACTCTTTTTGGGGGATCTGTTAATTGTGGGAAAACCGAACGCCATCGACGGAGTTTTTCATCAAGAACTTCTGAAGACGGGTTAATGTAAACGATTCGTTGGTGGTTTTGGCGCCACAGGGCTAAAATGGCAAGTTCTGCACATGCAGTTTTGCCAGTACCTTTGGCCATAGCCAAAAAGACGTTTTCTTGTGTGGCCCATAACGAGTGGAATGCCTGGGATTGGAATTTGTTGAAATAAGCAAATGGGAAGCATTCGGAGAATTCGGACTTTCCTAAAGAGGAAACAGCGATATTCTGCACATCCAAAAGCGGCGTTGGTGACAGTGGCTTTTTTGGGAGACGCATATGGAACATGCGTACTGGGGCTCTCCATTTTGAGTTGAGCCATTTCTCACTGACCACCGTTACAAAAAGATTTGGAGGCAAAGGGTCGGAAACAGGCACAAATGCGTCAAGTTGCAAAATTCGAGTCACCGATGCTTCTGTAACCGTTATGACGTCATCATGCAAGATATTCTGGCCATCAACATCTTCCACGATCAATAAAAACCGCTCGAGACGACCATGAATACGAGAATTCCAAGTCCATTCTGGAATAATATCAATCAGCAACCGGAGAAGATCGTTGGAAAGCGGTTGAGCTTGAGCTTCAATAGCCACTTTTGGGAAATGGCGGAGCAAAGAGTGAGCTTCGTTGGCGTGGCCACGGAAATTGACCGCTTCGGCAAGTTCAGCCGCAGATAAGTGGAAATAACTGATAAATGGCAAATGAGACGCTTCGGAGGCTCGGATTACCTCATTTGAAACCACATCAGGGCCAAATTGACGAAATGGAGATGCGGTTTGCCACGTGCGCTTCTCCACAACTTTACAAAGCTCTAAAGTGATCACCAGCGCCTGAGCCCATCGTTTTCGAAGACATATCTCGTGAATTGCCCGAAGAAGCCGTCCTGCGGATTGAACAATGTACACCATATCGGCAACCAAAGCAAAGCCATCGAGACGCAAATGGGCAATGTATGCCTGGAGCAAAACGTTGATTTTGGCCAATGGATCTGTGGGGGGGTCTTTTATGGCAATCGGACACCGTTCGGCGAGTTTTTCCGTTTCAAGACGCTCCTCGTGTCTTACAGGTACGTGAGCGAACTCACCAGACCTTGAAAACAACCGCAAAAAGTCGATTTCCGTCATCCATGGGCGGAGCGTGCGGTTGTAAAGAGCTGCTGTTTGGAAGGAAAGATAGAAACCAGCGGCGATTTTTCCGAGCTCGGTGATCGACACAACTCCGGTGGCTGAGTCATAAGCCACAAGACCGTTTTCACTCAAAATGGTCAATGCAGTATGCACAAGATCAGTGCATTTCCACTTAAGCCCCTCCTCTCCAGGATATTCCGATCCTAACTGGTATAACCGCGGGGCAGCGGCCATTCGGATGAAAAGATAAGTTTCTCTGAGCCATTTCGAAGCGTCCAGAAGTGACTTGATCGCGCCATTAGCCACCTCGGCATTAACGCTATCAGGTAATCGACTCATGAGTTGAGATTCAATCGGAAGTTGTTGATTCAAAACCGCCATATAATATTGGAGCTCGTCGTGGGCGGTGATAACAACACCTTCTCCGGACTTATCGTACCGTGGACGACCGGCACGACCAAGCATCTGCAAGATATCTTGCGGAGAAAGCTGCGTCCATGTGCCCTTCTCCGGGTTGTACGTATCGGTTCCCTTGATCACCACGGTATGTGCAGGCAAATTAACACCCCAGGCTAATGTTGCCGTGGAGACGAGTACTTGGATGTGGCCCTGGGCGAAGAGATCTTCGACGACCGAACGGTCGTTTTTGGCGAGTCCAGCATGGTGGATACCGAATCCGGAAGGTAGAACCTCGGCCAAGTTCTTGTTGGCGGCATTTTGGGCCTCTTCCTTAAGAACAGCGGCGGTGGCACCGCCCTTGACAAGAAGGTCGGCAAGAGATTCTCCATTTTCGGGTTTTTCCGAATTAATCCGCTCCAATAACCACCCAGCTGTGCGGAACGTGTCTTTTCTCGAGTGAACAAACACAATAAGCTGGTGGCGTCGGCGAAGACAGTCTCGGAGTTTATCAAGACATGCTTCGTTCATGGCAGCAGATTTCTTGATGGCTTTCTTCTCCTTGACTCCGACGAATTGCTGTTCTAACGGACAAGGCCGGAACGAAGCGTCAAAATAGAAAACGCCGTTGGAATCAACACCTAAAAACCGAGCTACATCTCGATAATTCGGGAGTGTTGCCGAAAGTCCGATAATCCGCGTGGCCGGGTTCCTTTTCGCCCGAACCACAATGCTCTCCAAAACTGGGCCTCTATCATCGTGCAAAAGATGGACCTCATCAATGATTAAAAGTCGGACTCGCAGCAAATATGCATTCTCCGCCGGTTTCCGCGTCACCACGTCGTATTTTTCCGGTGTAGTGAATAATATCTGCGTCTCGGCGATCTCTCGTTGACTCAAGGACGAATCTCCCGTGAGTTCCTTAACAACGACGCCGTATTGAGCTGTCAATCGACGCAGAAACTCGCGTGTTTGTTCCGCCACAAGAGCCTTCAATGGTGCCACATACACTGCTTTGAAATCTGCAAGGGCTATTTTTCCGGTTTTTGCGTCCCGATGTTCTCCTAAGAGCCGGAGAAACGTTAACATGGCCACATTGGTTTTTCCGGCCCCTGTGGGAGCACAAAGCAATAGATTATCGTCGGTGCCAAACGCCAGCGGGAAAATTTTAGATTGGATCCGGTTGAGAGTGGCTGTTTCGTTGGCTGGAAACGCAGATTGTGCCCAATCCGGTAACTCCGATACCTTGACTAACTCCGATACCTCCGCCGCACCAGGCGCCTCCGGAGCTGGTACACTAATCACGTCATAAAGCTTGTGGCTCTGCTGGAAAGACCCTTTCGGGAGCGTCACTTTGGCTGTGGCCATGAGATGTGGGCCTTGATCAAATACAAGCCCTTCGAGATCGACAATCTGCGGCTGTCGACTTTCCTTTTTGGGAACTTTCTCCGCTATCTCCGAGGAGTCCAGGAGCCGCCGTTTGCGGTTATTCGGAGACAAAGTCTCTGACAGAGGCTCTTGCAGTGATTTCACTTTCAGAGACTCATTCTGGGAAGATTCCTCCTTCTGAAGCTCTGAAAGAGGCCCAGAAAGCGCAGGACGAACTTTCTCGTATATCCTCCATCGATTATCCACGAGCAATTTGACCAAATCAAGATGTTGAAAAGAAAAATACTCCGGAAGTTGCTGGGCCACTTTTTCATCGGAAAGTTCTCTATCAAAAAGAATCCTTGTGACTCGTTTGGTTGTATTTTTTGCCTCCTGGGCATCCATTTCTGGATCTGCGGCCGAGATGCGGCTCAAGATGAAATCAGGTTTGATCTCTGCTGGGTCTATTAGATGACGCTCGACTGCGGATTGGCCAGAAATCACCTTGACAGCCACTGGCGCTTCTAGATGTGAATTTTCCGATTTTTCCGCTTCAATCTCCGATTTCCCCGTTTCCTCCGTCTCATCCTCCACCACGGCCCTTTCACCGCCATCGTTATCCCCATCATCCTCCTCGAAATCAATGGCCAATGCGCTGCCGCCAGCATCTTCTCCATTGACTTCTCCATCGGCAGTTTCCGTTTTGTAATCCAGAATCCGCTGAGAAATCCGAACCAAATCTCCAAGATCCTCATTGGTCAATTTCACACTTAAAAGTTCCTCCACGGTCTTTCGCTTGTCCCCAATATCAGTGGAATCGTCTTTAAGTGCTTCAAGAACCAAGTCTGCCGCAGAAAGAATACCACTATGCGATTCGTCCGGGATATGTTTCCGAATCTCCGCCGTGAACACTTCAAATGCCTCTGCAGTATCTTCATTGGTTGGTTTATATGAAATATCTTCTAGATTGGCATCACTAGCCACGAAAATGCTCCTTTTTTGCTCGTGGCGGTGCTCGTGGCGGTGGTCGTCTCTTGGTTGTTCTGTGGGTGAATTTTCATTGTGTGCTCTGGTCCCCATATCTCTGATGGAAATATGCCCGGCTAGAGATACCGGATTGGAATCAGGCTCATCAGTTCCATTCCGCGGGGCACTAATGACCTTGCTTGCTAGGTCCTTCTGCGAGTATCCGCCGTCTGCCATTAGTACGTGCTAATGGATTGTGGAGGCGATGATGTTGTGCTGGGTCACGTGATATGAGCGTGACAAGAGCGTGACTTATCACGTGCGCAAACACACCTGCAGCACTTGCTCCCATGCAAAGAACAGAAAGGCAGAGACAACGCCTCTGCATTCTCTACAAAAGCTATAATTTGCGTTGTATTAGGGTCAGCGATAGCGCTTACTTAGTAAACGTGGTTGGTGAAGTCGTTCTTCTCGTAGTTCCAGGTATCGTCGGAGATTCTACCTCTCAACTCAGGAATCTCAGTGCCCTTCACGTACACATCCTCAAACAAGATCTCCATCTTGGCTTCAGGAGGAGCGTCATTCTCAGCCTCAGCAACTTGCTCATCCACATACTTTCTGGCAGCCTTGTCGTAAGACTTGATTTCATCCTCAGAGGCGATGTTCAAGTCCAAAAGAACAGCCTTCAAGCCGGCAATTGGGTCGTTTCTGGATCTCATATGTTGAACCTCCTCTCTGGTTCTGTAAGTGGTACCTGGGTCAGACATGGAGTGGCCACCGTATCTATAAGTCTCGTATTCCAACACCAAAGGACCGTTTCCTTGAGCACACCAGTCCTTGGCGAACTTGGAAGCCTGGTAGCAAGCCAAGATATCCATACCATTCACCTTCAAACCAGGGATGTACTGGCCTCTCTTGTAGTATTCCACCATAGCAGAAGATCTGGAGGCAGAAGTACCCATACCGTACTTGTTATTCTCACAAGCAAAGATACAAGGCAAGTCCCACAACTTGGCCATGTTGTAAGACTCAAACACCTGGCCTTGGTTGGCGGCACCGTCACCGTACAAAGTGAAGGTGGCGTTCTTTTCACCTCTGTACTTGTGGGCAAAAGCCAAACCAGCACCCAAAGGAACTTGAGCACCAACAATACCGTTACCACCGTAGAACCCGTTGGTGAACATGTGCATGGAACCACCCTTACCGTAGGCGATACCTGATCTCTTACCCATCAACTCACCCAAGACTTCCTTCACAGAAGCACCTCTGACGTAAGCGAAACCGTGGCATCTATAAGAGGTAATGACGGTGTCTTGGGGGGTGATGGCTTTTTCGATACCAACGGCGACGGCCTCCTGACCAACAGAAAGATGGCAGAAACCTCTGATCTTCTTGGCCTTGTACAAAGCATCAGCGGCCATTTCCATTCTTCTGATCACCACCATTTGCTTGTACATCTCCAATAAGTCGGTTTTTTCTGCCTCAAAGGACAATTCTGGGCCATTTTCCAACTCGTACAATTCGAACGACGATGCGGGCAAGTCGATTTTGACCAAGTCGCTAGCTTGGGACGCCATTGTTCTGACGGCCATGGCAGGAGCAATAGAGGCACGTGCCAATGAAGACGTCACGGGACGAGCAGCTCTCAACATTTCAATATGGGGGAATATTTGGGGAAATCGATGAAGAAAAAAGATTCAGAAGAAGAAAAAAAAAAAAAAAAAAAAGAAAGAAAGGAAGAAAGGAAAAGAAATGCGAGTAACACGGGTGGTTGTAAAAAGGGTGTTTCTGTTCTCTTTTGGTGATGGCGCGGGTGTGATTGTTCCGCCGGTGGTAGAACTCCGACGCACGTGACCTTGCGGGCATCGGTGATTTTGTACACTTACAATAGACGGTTTACGACTTTGATTTAGTATCTACTTTGAGCAAGGCTCGAATCTGAGCGACATATCAGTGATGGGCTGGAGGATGCATCGTGTGTCCTTGGTTATCACTATCAAGGACTTTCAAAATTTGGTGCACGTGTATGTCACGTGATATGCACGTGTATGTCACATTTGTCACGTGTTTTAAGTCACTTTAATCACTTGCTACACACGTGTATTTGCTGTCTAGGTACAAAACCAGTACTCTTGAAGATGCAAGTTGTTCCGAATTAGTCTCTTGTCCTGATACTGATTTGTTAAATCGGTGCTTCAGACTTAGATAAATATGGCCCATCTTTTCCTTATTAGTATATCATTTAGTAATTCTCATCTAGATGTTATTAACTGTTGTATCATGTCATAATTATTTGTGTTTTCATAATTTTAAAGAATTTACCCAATGCTCTATGAATTGTACGAGAAAAGGAGGCTATCCTCAGTTATTACTATATTAAGTTTTGTACTTAGTATTGTTTCGTCATAGACTATTTATTCATATTATAGTGCATTTAAAATAATATCTATAATTATGTAAATATATACCAATAGCTAACATCATATATAATTGACTCATAGTAGATAAAGCAATAATATCATTAGAAACAACGGCAATTAAACCACTAACTAAAGTAGTAAAACCACCTAATCATAAGATACCTAATATTATAGTAGGAGTGTATTCTACTAAGAAGATCTTACCAATACATATACTCCACTACATACCATAGTAGCCGCATGTAATAATGTACTAACAGGTATTGGTGATTCCATAGCTAATAATAATCATGAATGTAATCATGAAAATAATCCTAAATGTCCTGACTTAGCTGTTGCTGATATTAATAAAATTATTGCTATTAAACTTAATATTAATGTATTTGTATGAGGTGTAATAATTCTATTATGTATAACTAACAATACAGAAGTTATGGAAACTAAAATTTTATAACAGAGATATTAATACAACTCCTGATTTTAAATATAGTGTTTAGTTGATCTTTTGATCCCATTTCCTCTTTCATTTTAGAAAATTCTCTACCAGATCAGCATGGTAACAATAAGTTACAAAACTTCTAGAACATATATTCATATTCTCATCTCTATTAGTAGTTAATATTATTCTTGTCATATTTTCAAAAAAATTATTACTTGACCATTTGGTAAACCTTTAAACATATTTGAAATTTCCTACCTTTCCTCTTTTTATCTAATTTCATGGTATGTAATATGTTTTCATACTTAGAGTAAACTTCACTTCTCTAAATAAAGGTAATAACATAATAGATAATCCTATGTCTTCAGCATCTATTTATTCCAGCTATACTAATTAAATTTACAGTACTATTTTCAATATAATTTCCTCTACAGATCCATCAAGTATACCAAAATAATATTAATCATCTAAATATTTTCCTTTTCCGCTAATTTTTATACTCCTTTTTACCCATAAAAGATGATTCGACATAATATACTTTCTATCTGATAATAATAATAATATAATAATATAATGATAATAAGGATTATAATGATGATAATTATGATAATGATATATAATTATATATAATGATAATATAATGATAATATAATGATAATATAATGATAATATAATGATAATATAATGATAATATAATGATAATATAATGATAATATAATGATAATATAATGATAATATAATGATAATATAATGATAATATAATGATAATATAATGATAATATAATGATAATATAATGATAATATAATGATAATATAATGATAA